>VDFB02000363.1:71879413-71923798 GCA_007258455.2 Sequoia sempervirens
ATAGATCAAGTGGTTTCCTTAACATGTCAAATGTAAAAATTGCAACAATAACTACAAGATATGCAAAATGGAACCAAGTACAGGTACTCATTATAGGACATTTTTCATTATCCTTTTCATCCAAGTGTAGACATGATAACATTTCCAAGACATTGTGAATTCTTGAAATACGACAAGTACAACAATAAAATTGATCCAATTGATCAAGTGAGGGAATTCAGAACCATAAGTTTAGAGTTTGTACAGGAGGAAACTTATCTAATGATGTCATTTCCAAGGAGCTTAGGAGGTCACTGTATGGAATGGTTCTCCAAATTACCACTAGGGAACTGATCCTTTGACGAACTAGTGAAAATATTTATCTCACAATTCTCCTTCAATATTCAACATGAAGTAACCATAAAAGACCTTTACAACATGAAATAAAAGAAAGATGAGAATTCCTATCATTTCTACAATGTTGGTGAATTTTTTTTGCTATATATCGTCATTCTATACTTGAAGAGGAAAAGATGGAGTTATTTATTGACAACTTAACTGATGACATGAGCTATAGGATTGAATGAAAATGTCCCCCAACATTTGAAAAGTGTTTGAGAATGGAATTAAAATTGAAGAAGCCTTAGTCAAAAGAGGAGTGATTAAACATTACAATGAAGGATCAAACAATACTAATTCCTCAAATAACTATGGAAACAATGATAAACCTAAATTTTCACAAAAAAATAGAAATACTGGAAACAATGATGCTACAACTAACACACAAAATGTGAAACTAGTATTTAATTTAATGGAAATGACTGTAAAGGGTAAGCAAAATGAAAACAAAAACATCAATCAAGGAATCACTCAAAACAATAATCCAAACAATGGAGAAACTCAACAACCATCATATCAAATACAATTAAATCGACGAAGATTTACACCATTGGGAAAAAATTGGAATCCACAATGAGAGAGCTTGTTGCAAATAGACTTATTACCCTACCAGAAGTGATAAATTGGGAGCCAAAAGTAAAACCATCTTAGAGAGTCTTCTTCAAATAGTAAAGGAAAAAGTGTAAACTACATTTATGACAACACCATTCATTGCATTACTTAGGTTGAGAAAAATAATGTCATTGATAATCAAACAAATAACATTAGCATCAATGACATCATATCCCTGAATGTGATTCAAAACATAAACACATCTAACAACCAAATCAATGTCATAAAAATAAGGGAAAGATAGGAATATCAACCAATTAATGTAATGACAAGGGGGAAATCCAAAGTGATACTAAAAGGAGCTACACATAAAACCACTACTCCCCCTCAAAATCAATATAGCATAGTTGATCAACTACAAAAGATACCGACACAAATATCCATACTATAACTCCTTAAAATTTGACCATCACATAAGGAGGTTTTAGAATAGGCTCTTGTGGCCACAACAGTACCCAATAATCTAGATGTCTATCAATTTCAAGCTATGGTGGGACATTTGACCATGCCTCATTTTCTATCATTCCCCAAATAAGATGATGTGTCACTTAATCATCCACATAATGTGGCCCTTCATATAGAAGTTTTAATCCATAAACACCATGTCAAATGTGTCTTAATAGATGGTGGAGTTGGATTAAATATTTGTACTTTATAACTTATTCATGTACTAGGTTATTCAGAAAATGATATTAATGCAAGAAGAAAGATAACAATAAAATCATATGATGAAGAAGAGAGATCTTTGAAGGGGTTGATTGTGTTACCAATTCAAGTGGGACTAATTTTCAAGAATGTAGTTTTCCAAGTGTTAGAAAAAGAGCTAATATCTAATATACTCTTGGGATGTCCATGGATTCATGAAATACAAGTAGTGCCTTCAACCTAACATTACTATTGAAAGTTTCTAGTCAATGGATAGGAGGTCACTATATTAACGGATTACAATAATCCCCAGACTTGTAACATGCTTAAAGCAAAGCAAGGCACTTTGGTGCCCCATAACAGAGAAGCAAACATTGCTATTTCATCCAGTGGTGAAAAGCAACTAAATTTTATATCCAAATGGGTTGAGAAAAAGGACCAATTAAAGGAAACAACTATTGTTAATCCCACATCTTCAAGCAATGAAGCTCAACTGGATTCCCTATCACAACAATTCAGAAATAAGATCCAATTGAAATACAAGGGCATGGGAGAGTATTCCCTTGAGTAACCTTTATGTCTTTCATAATTGTTGCCATCACCAAGAACATATGGACATCCATAAAACTCAACATAACCATCATCAACACCTACCACATCTTTAAATAATAGATTTGTAAAGGCAGGTACTCTAGAAGAAGAATCTGACAAGGCCATTCTCAATTATCTCTATAAAGATGAGGAAGCCTCTACATCAAAAAATATCAGCATACAAATAGATCATTATGGAAAAGTAAAGGCTATCTTAGAGAAAATTGGATATGAAGGAAAAGGACCCATAGGCAAGAGGAATTATGGCATTGTAGAACCCATTCAACCTCTCTCACTACAACCAAAAGACAAAACAGGGTTGGGTTATATAGGAGAAACAAAAGAAGAAAACACTCATAGAGTTGTAGAAATAATCCGTCAAATACAGGATAGTTCTAAGATAGATTCTAATGAATATGAGTGGGACTCTTTATTAGAAACATCATTTAGGGACATACAAATTGGTTTTGTAAAAGAGTATGCACCTAAACGTGAGGAGGGACAAAGCTCAGGGACTAGACCTCTTGTATCTAGATCACAAAATATTGATGACTCAAGTGAGGATGAATAGATATCAAGTGAGATAGATAACTTGGAGGAGAATACTATCATAGACCTTGACATTACGACTAAAATTTTAGAAAAAATTTCCATTAGAACCTTTACTCCATTAACCTTAACCAATCCGATGACTTATTACCATTAATGCATCTTGAACTTATTGACTAAGAACTAATTGAACCTATTAGTATCCCTATCTTTGAGAATGATGATGCTATCATAAATTTCCTTTGTTGTGATGAACTTGACACAAGTGCAAATCATAAATCTCATAATGATTCTCTAGTTTAGGAGGATGTCAAATCTTTCAGTTGCAAAATTGAAAACATGAGCAATAGATCTAATGGTGAAACCATTCAATGGCAGAATTAGATCTTTAAAAGTAAAAATAAAGAATGTATCTAATGGTGAAAAAATCTCTCAAGCACTGAAGGATGGAAGATTTGACACCCTTCTAGAACATTTTCATGAAAGATCATCAATGCTGGTGGAACCCACATAGTCAATCAATATTGGCACAATAGAAAAGAAAAAAATGCTACATTTGGCAGCATCAATGACAGAACAGGAAAAACTAGAATTTGCCAAGTTCCTTAAAGAGTGACATATCAACTTTTCTTGGTATTACTCTAATATGCCAAGGCTATATCCAAATCTTCTAATGCATCATCTATCTTTACCATCTAGAATCAAACCAATCAAACAAAAACTATAGAAAATGCATCCCCACATCAAATTGATGGTAAAAGCTGAGATGAGAAAGACCTGAGAAAGTTGTTGGATGCAGGGTTCATTAGATCCATCGATTATGCAAAGTGGATTTCAAATATAGTACCTATATCTAAACTAGACAATAGTATTAGAATATACATAGATTTCAGATATCTAAATAAGGCATGTCCAAAGGAACATTTTCCTTTATTTCAGAGATCTAAATAAGGCATGTCCAAAGGATGTTTTTCCTTTACCAAACATTGATATTATTGTCGATTTAATGGTAGGACATGCCATGTTCTCACCAATGGATGGCTTCTCAGGGTATAACCAAATCAAGATAGCACTTGAAGATCAGGAGAAGACAAAATTCACCTATCCTTGGGGCACATTTTGTTGGAACGTCATGCCCTTTGGGTTGAAAAATGTAGGTGCAACATATCATCATTGAATGAAAACTATTTTCCATGACATGATGCATAATTTTATGGATGATTACATTGATGATATATTAGAAAAATCATACACCAGGGAAGGACATCTAGAGATTATGGGAAAAATCTTTACTAGGCTAGAAAAATTCAATGTTAGATTGAATCCAAAGAAATGTGTGTTTGGGGTTGCATCGACAAAACTCCTCAGTACTTAGTTTCAAAAAAAGACATAGAAGTGGATCTGGTTCAGTCAAAGCAATAATGGAAATGTCTTTGCCCAAGAATATCAGTCACCTATGATCTCTACAGGGCAGGTTACAATCAATCAGTAGATTTATCTCCCAATTGGCATATAGAATTCATCCATTCAATCATCTACTACACAAGAATGTCTCTTTCAAGTGGGATGAAGGATGTGAAATCAAATAAAGAAATATATGATGTCACCTCCCATACTCATGCCACCTGCAAAAGAGAAACCATTGTTATTAAACATTGCAACAACAAACATTTCTTTAGGAGCTCTATTAGGACAAGAAGATTATGAAGGGAACAAGCTATATACTATATCAGCATAACTCTGAATGGTTATGAAATAAATTATACATTCATCAAGAAAGCATGTTTGGTGGTGGTATTTTCTAGCCAAAAGTTGAGACATTACATGTTGACCCACATAGTTAAGCTCATTGCAAAGATTGATCCATTAATATACTTACTCAACAAGGCTGTTGTAGCAAGGAGATTATCCAAATGGGTCATGATCTTAAGTGAATTTGATATCCATTATGTGGATAGGAAAGCCATCAAATTTCAATTGATTTCTGATCAATTAGTTCAAGCTCCATTATCCAATGATCGTCCAATGAACATTGAGTTTCCTAATGCAGACATTTTAACTGTGCCAACACTGTAGACACAAAAATTTGGTTTAGGCCTGCGACTTCCACATTCTTCATATTTCGTATTCTTCATGGTTATTGATTAAATAATGTCAATTATTTAATTAATTTATCTTAACATTAATTCTTCTATTGATTAAATAATCTTAATTATTTAATTAATTCATCTTCTTTTATTTCTTCTATTAATTAAATAATATTAATTATTTAATTAATTCACACTTTTCTTTATTCTATCTGATTAATTAAATAAACGCTTTTTATTTAATTATGTTACTAATTAACCTTCTTCTTGTCAAATTAAATAAATTCTTATTTAATTTACTCTTTATCATATTTCAACTATAATTAAATAAATTCATAATTTAATTAATTATTCATTTAAATCCCCTTCGTCACTTAATTAAATAAATCTTATTTATTTAATTATTCTTCAAATATCGAGTCTTGAATTAAATAAATTATTTAATTCACTAATTCTATTTTAACGCATTCCTCTATATTTTAGATAATTATGTGAGTTATCTAAGTATTCACTTTTACTCGCCTCAACATCTATTTTAATCACTCAGTTAACTATTGATTTGATGTCTGAGTGGCATTCTCGAGTAATCTCTTCATCAGATCATACAATCGTCCAGTTCTAACTCATTTGCACGCACATGCGGATTAATTAAATATTCTTGTTTAATTAATTAAATTTTGTGTGTGCGTTCGAACAGAGAGTCGTTATAATCAATCTTCATCTTTGTCATGCAAAGATATTTCTAATGTTTTCGAATGTCGAACTGAAGATTAAATTATTGATTTAATGTTTAATTCTATTTCTAATTTGAATCACTCATGTCATCACTGTCAGTTGTCAGAATGTATGTCTAATCAGTCAATCTCGGTCATCCGTTGATCTTTCAATCTTGGCCTGTCGTTCAAATAATCAATTTTATACAAATTGATTTGTCATTCTTCATTACAATTTCTCTCGCGAAATCTTCTGACTTTTGAGAGTACTTTGTCTTGAATCTTCAATATTTTTCTAATCACTATCTTAGGCTATACTTGCACGAACTTGAAAATCTGAGGGCAATTATACTACACAAGCAAAATGGAGAAGGGAAATCGAGATGAATCATGGAAATACATTCGAAATTGGTGAGATTGTTCTAGTTTTCTATATGTTTTACTTTCCCATGTTCTTTGTTGCTTAACGAATGAATTTGCATTTTAGATTTAGTATTGTATGCATGTGTGCTTCTAATCTAATATGTTGTCTATTGTGCAAGCTTTTTGTTTGGCGTTACATTTGGTGAACCCGACATGAAGACACCATCTTCACGGATTCGTAGATATTTTATTTTGATTTTTGTAGGTTTTCCGTACGGAACGACACATGTGAATTTTTCTGCACCACAATTGACTTTCTGAACCGCATCTGGCAGCGAAACGACACAATTGAAGTTTTATGAACCGCAAGTGATTTCCCGAGCTGCAACTGAAAAATAAACGACGCATCTGACTAGTAACAAAATGACGCAATTGACTGGTAAAATTTTATTTTTTGTTTCCTGCAATCTGAAATTTTCAATTGATTTTTGTGTTACTGATATCTTATTTTCAGCGTGTGGCCTTTTCGGAGTTAACAAACCTTTTGCAAGATGATTGAAGAAGACAATATTAAAAATTACTAATGAGTTTTACTGTAGGACGTTTGTCGAAGACCCTAGTTATCTTTGAAACAAATTGTTTGGTAGTGTAGCAAATATTTCGTTTGGATTAAAATTAACAAGTGTCTACTGTGTTTGGTGTGAAAGCACAAGTTTGGTCACCCTTTACGATTTGGTACATCAAAGTATCCTCTCCCCTTGCACATCTGTGCGATCCTGGGTGTAAGAGAAACGGTTACCAACTCTAGAACTTGGGCCTGTTCTGGTGGGAAAAAGTACTCACCCCAAGACGACTCAGACTGGTAGCACCTTGAACCCGAGGGACTTCCAGCCAGTATATAAAAGTGGGTTCTTGGGGAAACCCCAAGAATCATGAGTGTGGTTCTGACGAGATGGATCCGAAAGGGGACTCGTGCTGTATGGATCACACCCCACGAACGGAATGCCTGAATTAAATACCTTTTGTTTTTAGAGACCAACCTATTTGTGGCTGTTGCTTGGTATAGTGCAGTGTACAGTATCATGCCCGACGATACTCACTAGTGATCCCCTTGAGTAGAGATAGCAGTTCTTGGGAGGTCATTGCCCAAATAATTTGAAATTGGTTTGCTCGAAAGATGTTAATGAGTCGTGGAGGGGAGCCAATGCCACCAAATTCCTAAGCTATCCGCTCTCGAGAAGGAAAGGTGTTCATCACCAATCCAGGGTATAATAGGTGGGCTATACCAAGTATACAAACCCTAGGCCTTTGGCCAATTAGGATGTGCTTGTCTATTATCACTTTAAATGTTCTTTGAGTCCAAAATCGAAACTGAAAACACTTTGTCTTATGATTGTCAGAATTTGATCACAGAAAACAGAGTCAATTTAAACTTCATGTCACTGAAAATTCACAGAGACTCGCAATTGTTCACCAGAAACTCGCATCTGATTTTTAGAGTCGCATCTATTAATTTTTGAGTCGCATCTATAATTGTCAGTTGCATCTTTCACTTCCAAGTCACATCTGTCAGTTTGGCTTGCATTTTCTTTGGAAAAACCGCATGAGTTATATTCTAAGTCGCATCTATCAGTTAGAGTTGCATCTATAAATTTTGAGTCACATCTGTCAGTTTGGACCGCAACTGTTAAAATTGGACCGCATCTATTAAAATCCTGTGACGCATTTGTCTGATTATCATAAAACCAAAATTCACAGTAACTGTCCAGTCAACACGGTTATACCAGTTTCAATTGTCTTCACACAAACAGTCTTTGAAATAGAAACCTAAAATGATTTGCTCAATTTTGCATCCTTTAGGTTCATTTAGTCGTTACCATAGTTTTCTTCAGTTAGAGTTTAGCTTCATCTTAGGGTACATATTACCTTGCATTAGACTTCTAGAAAGGTCACTTTTACAAACTTTAGGATTGATTTACCATCTACACTCTAGAAAAGTCATAGTGTCAATAGAATTTTTCATTGAACCTAGTCCTATTATCTTACACTTTGTCCTATAGAGAGTCATCCTAGCTCATCAGTTTAGTTAGGAAACTCAACTTGTCTTTGATCCTCATCCTACATTGGTTCCTTGACTTCACTAAATTTACACCTTGGTTTGACTTTAGGTAGTTGGTCCCTTCATCTTGGGCTTATAGAATTGATCACTTTAGGGTCTTGCTTAGAATTTTTGCATCTTTAGAGTCTAGACTAGTGTCATCCTAGGACATCCCTTATTTTGCATAAGAAAATCTCAAAAACATAAACTAGCGTCATACTGTTCATACGTATAGTCTTGCATTTCCTGCATATTGAGCTTGTCTTACATGGTTGAAACTAGGTTTAAGAGAAGAGAGAGAGAAACTATGTCGAACCCAAACGAGCTCATCAATCCATTTTCTTCAAGACCTCATAAGACTCTATTAGACAAATTCACCACTAGAAACACTCAAGGACATAATGTAGTAGAGGACATAGAAGTTGCCGCACAGGACCCTAAGTTTGCCTCTTTTGTAGATGAGTACCTAGCAAATGATCGACAATGATATTTAGCCAAATTGCTAGCCGAAGGCGCTACCTTACCTCCAAGATTTGACATTAGCACCTTACAAACTCAACCTACACAAGGGACAAACACAACGACTGCTAGTACTACTATACCTCAAATAAGCACAACTATGCCATCTAGCAAATCTACACAGAGTACGATAGTCCATATGTCCCCATTTGGTACATCTAGCATGACATTGGGATTTAATTTTACTACAGGGGCTTCATCATCTACTCCCTTCATTCCTCTTGTTGGGAATAAAAGTTCTAAAACCTTAGCCTCCACACCTTATGTCGGTGCCACCAGTTCACAGTCAATGACTACACCCAATACTAGTACCACGAGTACCATACCACAGTCGATGGCCATACCTAGTGCTCAAGTCACTAGTATTATACCATGGATTGCACAAACAGGGGGCATTCCCTCCTTCCAATATGGCAATCAAAATCCATTCTTCCAGACTAGCAATCAAAACCAATTTACATCGATTCTAAATCAGAATCCCTTTTCATAGATTGGTAGTCAGAATCCATCCACACAAATTCCAAGTCAAAACCAATTTACATTGATTCCGAATCAGAATCCCTTTTCACAGATTGGTAGTCAGAATCCGTCCACATAGATTCCAAGTCAAAACCAATTTATGTCAATTTCGAATCAAATTCCCTTTTCACAGATTCGTAGTCAAAATCCATCTACACAGATTCCAAGTCAAAACCAATTTACACCAATTCTGAATCGGAATCCTTTTTCACAGAGTGGTACTTGGAATCCATTTACACACATCTCAGGTCAACACCAATTTATGCCGATTCCAAATTGAAATACATTTACCAACATTCTGAATCCGAATCCAACCTCAAATGCCAAAGTTTAATCAAAACCCATCACGAGACTTTGGATTTCAGAATACATACCCAGATCCGCATAATCCTCCTAGCACATCTTTGACCCAAGTTGACGTCCTACAAACACAAATGCACGCATTACAAACGCAAATGGATAACATGTCGGTGTCAACTAAGAAATCATTTTCAACAAAGGACATATGCCCATTCCCTTTTGATAGATCATTGTACATGACACCTTTCCCTCACGGATATGTCATACCAAATCTTCCTAAGTACAATGACAAACGCAATCTAGTAGAACATATCAGGGAATTTTCTACCATATGCATAGATGTCACTTATGACCCCACTTATCTTATGAGACTATTTCCACGAAGTTTTGTGGGAATTGCACTAGAATGGTTTTCGGGTCTAGATTCTGGCATTAGATCATGGGGAGAATTAGTTGAGAAATTTGTGGAGTAATTCTCTTTTAACATTGACCATGAGATAAATATAGCAATCAATACTCATCGTACTAAGTTCACTATCCAAGGCCCTTCATCACAGCAAACACCCCAACCTTCCAAGTTACAATATAACCTACTTGACCAATTGGGGAAGACCCCAGCCGAAATCTCAATATTGGAATTGTTGCATATCTCTCCTAAGCATCAATCTATCCTCGATAAGGCTTTACAGAACACCACGGTCCCTAATGACCTTGATGTCAATCGTTTCCAGGAAATGGTGGGCTACTTGACCAATAATCACCATGCCACATTTTCTGAACTAGACTATGCCACTGAAAAGACAAACCATAATGACCCTTTACATCTGGAAGTCCTTGTTGATGACACCAAAGTTAGATGAGTTTTGGTAGACGGAGGAGCAGGGTTAAATCTATGCACTCTAAAATAGATTAAGTCATTAGGTATCTCAGAAGCATGCGTAGATACGACCAAAAGTATTGTCATAAAAGCTTATGATTGTGAGGAACGAAAATCCAAGGGGGTGGTAACACTTCCTATCAGAATTGGTCCTGCAGTGATGGAGACAAAGTTCCAGGTCTTGGATCTCACCCTACCTTATAACCTTCTGCTAGTTAGACCATGGATTCATTCCATGAAGGTAGTCCCTTCCACGTATCATCGGTGTCTTAAATTTCCTTACAATGGCACCGAGATAACTATAGATGGTGATCCCAATCCTTTCCAGTATTGCACCAATCTAAAGGAGATCCCTCAACGCCAAGTGCCAGTAAACCAAGAGGCCTCACCATCTAATCCATCTTCCTATGTTGACCCTTCCACACTCACTTGAACATCAGTTTCACCCTCACTTCCTACCACTCCTAGGGTTGAGATCCAAGACAAGGGTTGTGGAGAGTATTACATGAAAACTTCTTATTGTGTTAGCCATTTGGTTCCTCCTAAGTCATATGGTTTACCTATAACAGGTAGGGGACAATCTATGATCACTATACATGTTCCCCCCACAACAACTTTCACTAAATGGAGTGAATTAAGCAAAGAGGCTATAGATATAGAAGATGTCACTTCCTAGCTGTATAAGGAAGATAATCAAGAACCCCTTTTACTTGCTCATATTCCTACAAGTCTATATGGAAAGGGTTTCAAAATCATGCAAAGAAAAGGATATGATGGACAGAGTGGTTTAGGTTTAAACCAAGATGGCAGAATTGAACCAATATTTGTTTTTCAGTGGCCAAAAGGAGTAGGGCTAGGGTTTCAACCAATTCAGATTGGCGTTCCTAGTACTCCATTACCCTTACTTGAGGAAGTACGTGCTTCAGAAGATATTAAGACATCTCACAAACTAGTGGACCAACATCATTGTGACTCCCCCGATTCTAACGATTATGAGTGGGAATCGTTATCCTCTACTTCTCCCATGGACTTTGACAAATTATTTGGAGAATTAGACTTGATGTTAAGTTCCTCACCGAATCCCTTAAATTACTATCCACCAAAGAAAATGACAAAAGAGGAATAGTTTAAACACTACTATTGGGAATCACTTGATCCTACCTCGTGGCAACCTGAGCCACCTGTTTTCGATTGTCAAACCTTGGCATTAGGCCCACCTATTCATCCACCTAGACCCGAACCCAAGAGCAAAACGGACCTAGTACAAGACTTTTGTAATCACATGAATAATTCAATCTTTACCTTGTCCCCACTAGACTTTGATAACTCTGATGATGACATGCCCTTAGTTTATCCCCAACTCATTGATTGGGATCAACAAGATACACCCTTCTTAGACACTTTTGAGAATGACGAAGCAATTGCTGAGTTCATGGGATTACGGGAAGGCATACCAAATGGTGATCATAAGGCTGGTTTTAATATTGACTTGGAAAATAAAGCATACTTTGGGGAATTTGTTCAACCCTCCAGTCGCAAAAATGAGAAAAAGGATGAACAAAATAAAAAGGATGAGTCTCTAGGTGAAAACCAAAAGGCACCTCTAGAGAAAGAAAAAGTAAAAAGAAAGGACGCATCTGAAGGTGAAAACCTTTCTGAGGCACCTAAGGATGGAGGTTTGAACATTCTTCCCATTGCATAGGAAAAGTCACCCATGCTCATGGAAGAATCAGTAGAAGTCAACATAGGCACAAAAGAGAATCCTCGACTGGTTTATTTGGCAGCGTCATTGACAACAGAAGAGAAATCAGAGTTCCACCACTTATTTGAATAGAGACAGATAAATTTTGCTTGGTCATATGTTGACATGCTCGGGTTAGATCCTAAACTTTTCCTACATCATTTGCCCCTACAACTAGGTGCCAAACCAGTGAAACAGAAGTTGAGAAAAATGCACCCACAGATTGCTTTATTAGTCAAGGCAGAACTCAAGAAATTGTTAGACATTGGTTTTATCAGGTCTATCGACTATGCAGATTGGATTTCCAATCTTGTACGAGTCACTAAACCAACTGGGGGCATCCGCATCTGCACTGATTTTAGAGATATCAACAAAGCTTGTCCTAAGGATGACTTCCCTTTGCCTAATATAGACATGATATTCGACATGACAACATGATATGAGATGTTGTCCCTTATGGATGGATTTTCAGGATATAACCAGATCAGAATTGCAACTGAAGATCAACATAAGATAGCTTTCACTTGTCCTTGGGGAACATATTGCTGGAATGTTATGCCCTTCGGACTCAAGAATGCTAGAGCAACTTATCAACGTGTCATGACTAGTATCTTTCATGATCTAGTACACACTCTTATGGAGGATTATGTCGATGACCTTATTGTAAAATCAAAGACAAGGGCAGAACATTTACAGGTTTTAGACAAGATATTTTAGAGGCTATAGAAGTATAATGTGAGGCTCAATCCAAAGAAATGTGTGTTTGGAGTCAAGTCAGGAAAGCTGTTAGGTTATATCATCTCTAGACGAGGCATTGAAGTGGATCCTGCTAAGGTGAAAGCAATCATGGACATGCCACCACCCGCCAATTTCAGTCAACTAAGGACATTACAAGGACAGTTGCAATCCATCAGAAGATTTATAGTGCAGCTAGCAGACAAGACACACCCTTTTCAACATTTATTTAAGAAAGGAGTACCCTTTGCATGGACACCTAGGTGTGAAGAGGCTTTTCAACTGATCAAAAAATATTTACTTACACCACCTGTCTTAATGCCACCTGTTGAAGGAAGACCATTGATTCTTTATATCACAGCAACCCATTCATCACTCGGAGCATTGCTTGCACAGAATGACGATGAAGGTCATGAAAGGGCAGTCTATTATATTAGCTGGACTTTGGTCGGTTATGAGCTCAAATATAGTAACATTGAACGTGCCTATCTTGCAGTAGTATTTTCTACCCAAAAATTAAGGCACCACATGCTAAACCATCAAACAATGTTGATTGCTAAAATAGACCCTCTAAAATATCATTTCAGCAAGGCACCATTAACAGGACAATTGGCCAAGTGGGTTATGATACTTAGTGAGTATGATATCCAGTATGTAGAAAGAAAGGCTATTAAAGGACAGGTCATTGCTGATCAGTTAGCTGACACACCTATACAGGCAGATCACCCCTTAGTTGCAGACTTTCCTGATGAGTTCATATTAACAATTGACACAAACATAACATGGAAGCTGTACTTTAATGGCTCACATATAAATCATGGTTCGAGGGCTGGTATATTATTTATCACACCACAGGGTGATTCCATCACTAAGTCATTCAGGATTGCATTCCCATGCACCAATAACATGGCCGAGTATGAAGCTCTAGTGACAGGCTTACGCATGGCAGTCAAGTGGAAAATTAAGATTTTACAAGTATATGGCGATTCTCAACTAGTAATCAGACAGGTAAATGATGATTATGAGACTAAGGATGAGAAGCTTACTCCATACAAACGCATGGCTTATAGCTTTAAAGAGTACTTTGACAAAGTCGAATTTCATCAAATACCTCCTATTTTAAATAGGGCAGTTGATGCTATGGCTACAATTGCATCACTTCTTGACATTCCTTACAACGTGCCTAAGTTTGAGTTCTTGGTAGAACAATTTTTTGGTCCCAACCTATGATATCCCAGATTTTGAAATGGTGTGTGACATTGTTGGTCCCGATTTCCCATGGTACAAAGAAATCTATGATTACCTTCATGTCGAATTCATACCCATTGGCCTGTCCAACAACCAATGTAGGACATTCCTCCGCAAGTCAGCCAAATACACCATCATCGGAGACACCCTATATAGACGCGCCTTAGATAATACCCTACTGAGATGCCTTGATTTTACTGAAGCACAAGCAACCTTGCGTGGGGTGCATGAGGGTATATGTGGTTCCCATTCTAGCAGTCCTACCCTAGCCAAAAAGATTATGAGACTGAGTTATTACTAGCCTACTATGGAAAAAGACTCATATATCTTTGTAACGAAATGCCACCAATGCCAAGTTCATGGAGATTTGATACATGCCCCGGCACAGGAGCTCCATCCTATCACATCACCATGGCACTTTTCCCAATGGGGACTTGACCTCATAGGTAAGATCCACCCCACATCATCTAATGGACACAAGTTCATTATCACTGCCACTGAGTACTTTACGAAGTGGATTGAGGCCATTCCTATGACATATATTACCGACACACAGATTTCTAGATTTATCCTGAACTATATCATCTATCGGTATGGTGTCCCTCAATCCATAATCACTGATAATGGCTGCCCATTTAAGAATCAAAAATTCTGCCACCTGTGTGATGAATTTCATATCCAACACCACTTTTCCACTCCATACTACCCACAAGGTAACAACCAAGCGGAGGTGTCTAACAAGACGATCATTAGAATCCTCAAGAAGACTGTCAATGATGTTGGTCGTGACTGGCATTTACAACTTAACCCTACCTTATGGGCTTATCGCACAAGTATCCGTACTCCCACTAGTGCTACTCCATATTCACTTGTTTCCAGGTTTGAAGCCATTCTACCTATTGAGGTCAAGATTCCTTCCCTGAGGGTATCCCTGAAAGGCCACATTGAGGATGAAGAGTATCGAGTATCAAGACTCCATGAGCTAGAATTCCTAGATGAGCGAAGACAGAAGGCATTAGACCACCTTCAAGCATATCAGAATCACCTTCGTCGTAGCCATAATAGAAGAGTGTTGAATAGAAACCTTGACATTGGTGACCTGGTTTTAATGGAGAACCCAAAGAATCAAGCAGAAAGAGAGAAACCAAGAAATTTTGAACCTAAATGGTTAGGACCTTATGTTGTTACAGAAGCTTTTGGATCAAGAGCATACCAACTCTCTACTCCTGAAGGCGAACCATTGTCCTCACCAATGAATAGTATGCATCTGAAGAAGTTCTACGCATAGCTTCTGGGAGCCTTTGTCTTAAATAGAAAAAAAACAAAAAAATCATAAAATCATAAAAATCATTATCAAGGTGAAAACCTGGCAAACAGGCGTCTTGGTAATACCAAAAAAATTAGACAATTTGGAAAATAGTAAAGACAAATCATTCATCCAATAGTGAAAACCACTTCGGTGGTGCTTTGGATAAGTACCATGGTGAAAACCTGGAAAATAGGCACCATGTGTAGCTTAACTCTGCTCCTTTGTCTACTATTATTTTGTACATAGTCTTTATCCTTGTCTATAGTCCACTACCTTGTACATAGTCCCTATCATTATATATCATCCATGATCCCTGTACATAGTCCCCTACCCTGTACATACTATCTATCCTTGTACATATTCCTTATCTTTCATATCCATCGCTTGTATATACCATTCGTAATAAGTGGTAGTCTTTCCCATAACTTGGAATGATTGACATCAGAGCATTTCATATTCCCTATTTTACCCTATTCATAATCAATTGGTCTTCTATACTCGACTGGGGGCAAACACTTGACGTGCATCATATTGGTTCTTACATTGGTTCTGTCAAAGACGTAAAAACCATGCAAAATCCAAAAACATCACAAAATGACCTGAGAAAACACAAAAACATCAGAAAACTTCAAAAGGACAAAAAAATCAAAACATTTCAAAAATCCAAAAACAGAGTCAAAGTCAGTCGCACTTGTCAGTCTTTGTCGTTTGTCGAACTACGTTGCCTCTACAACTGGACATAGGCAAGGCCATCTACCAATGTGCCCCCGAGGCATTAGGTCAGTCCATTTAGGTTTGTCTGTATAAAGTCATGAGTCAATCCATATGTCTATATGACAAGGTCAATGATTGTGTCAAACTATGAGGTCTCTACGTGTACAACGTAGGCAAGGCCATCAATCGATGAGCCCCCGAGGCCACACTAGGTCAGTCCATTAGGGTTTGTCGCTTTCACTTTCACACACATGTCTTCTATTTGTAGTCAATCTTGTCGGTTGCAGACAAGTCGAACTACGAGGTCTCTGTGTGTACAACGTAGGCAAGGCCATCAATTGATGAGCCCTCGAGGCCGCACTAGGTCAGTCCTTTAGGGTTTTTTGTCATCACACACAGTCAATTGTCCATGCATCGCCTTAAGTCATGCATTAATCTGGTGAACAAGTCAACAATGTCTCTAAGTCAAATCAAACAACTTGCCAAACAAAACAATCAAAACAGATCAACTACAGTCTGCTACAAGATGTGTCCTTGGAAATAGACGTTATCAAAATAGTCAACCTATGTCATATTCATGATGAGTCCTTCCTGCATAATCGACAAGGTCAGCCAATCAACCTATGTCTTATTCAGGATGAGTCCTTCCTGCATAATCGACAAGGTCAAACAATCAAACATAGCCTTACATAGGTTATCACATCAATGGCATCTGACTCAACGTCTTATACGATACATGTCTTTTTGAAACCAAGATTTGTCATGCCTTATACAGATAGTCATAACATCGAAACTAGACTCAAAGTCTTATCCGGTATGTGTATCTCCTGACACCAGGCTCTATCAATCAATTCTTTTATCAATCAACCAAATCAAACAAAAAAGATCAAGTTTTGGCAAATATTTTTACTGGCTTTTTGACTCTATGACTTATTTATCTTATCATTTATCTTAAATTGATGAATGGAATTCATGTTACTAGCTTTCTCAAGGATGTCCCATAAAGGATTTAGAGAAGCAATGACGTATCAGAATTCTATTTTCTTTGACTACTGTTTGTTGACTGTCTTTTAAAATTTGATTTTGAGTCATGTTACTAGTTTCCTCAAGGATGTCCTATGAAGGATTTAGAGGAGCAATGACGTTTCATGACCCGTCATTTCTTTTGTTTTCTATCTGTGGTTTGTCCTCACAAAAAGACTGGGGCAACTTGTGTCCTTAGTATGAGTTAATGAAAATCCTTGTCTGCGACTATCTGTTATTAGCAAGTGGATGACCTTGCACACCTTGATCTATATCATATCATGGTGTTTTTCTCCATTTGTGTTAGTACCGCCCAATAATGATAAAGTGCAATACCTTTTGTGATACGACTAAATATTGAAGATTCCTAATACTAACATTTATCTTCCATCTTCTCATTCTTTGTCGATCTTTCTTTCCGCACTAATAGTTCTTCTTTCTTGCATTATGACAGAGCCCTGTGACACAAAACGGTATACATCATCCTACATCAACATACATGTTAGAAACATTCATACATATATAGGCATAGTTCATATATAGATCATCATGGCATAATAGATAATCATTAAAAACTATACATATTATAAGAATTCCATGTACAAAGCAACTGTAAATACCCACATCACATTACATCTGTATAACATACATGTAGTATCCATCATACATATTCACATCATATTGCATCTCATAATCATATAGGATCAACATCATATAGAATCATACATCATATAGAATCAACATTATCTCATTAGCTGCATAAACATTATAAAATACATAGGCATATCATATAAACATCACATGTATAAATAAAGACTACTTAATCAATACATCGAAATGCATATCATGAGAATTGCCGCCAAAATCATATATATATATATATATATATATATATATATATATATATATATCGCTCAAATGTGTCACATCACAATGTCATAATGTATCAATAATACATGGAAGCCCACAGGCTATAAGATCAAAATATAATGTCTCAAATGAGTCTCAAGCAGCATTTCTACCCTGAATTGCCACTGCCATCATGTCGAGAGTGTGTGGGAGAATGGTGATGGGACCTTGATGATCTCTGAGTTGAGGGAGGTCTATCATATGGCCCTGCTCTATGTGGCTGATCCACCCCCTCTGTGCTGACTGTCCGAGTGTGGGTCCTGGTCTGGGACCTGCTACTGTGTGCCACTGAA
This sequence comes from Sequoia sempervirens, assembly GCA_007258455.2. Taxonomy (NCBI): domain Eukaryota; kingdom Viridiplantae; phylum Streptophyta; class Pinopsida; order Cupressales; family Cupressaceae; genus Sequoia; species Sequoia sempervirens. Next base: position 71,897,637 of record VDFB02000363.1, read on the forward strand.
AAACTGGGAGCTCGTCTCTCTAGGGGAACCTCTGCCTCGTATAGGTCCCGGTAGTATCTCTCCCTCTCTCTGGCTCTGACCAACTCTCTGGAAATTGCTGCTGATGGTCCTGTGCATAATGACCTGAGCTTTGTGAACCTCTACTCAGTCTCCTACCACTGGGCTATAGCCTGATCCCTGTCCATCAAGGCTCTATCCCTCTCTACCCTATAGGCATCTCTCTCGGCCATCAACACTCTAATCTGATCCTCCAATGAGGCAACCTAGGCTCGCAATGTATCTATGTCTGGATCCTCTTCCCCTCTCTCATCCTGTCTGGCCCTATCTATCCCATCCTCCTCCTCATCGAGCTCCTCCAGAATCTGATCTTGGATCTCTCTCTCACGATCATCATCCTCATCTTGGATCTCTCTCTCACGATCATCATCCTCATCATCATCCTCCTGGTTGGCACCTAGCAACCCATGGGCATCAACCTCTGCCTCCTCTCCACCTGCCTCCTCGGCACCTCCCTCCTCGGCACCTGCCTCCTCCTCTACTAGGATCTCAGGGATAACTGCCTCTGCCAGCTGCTCCTGCTCTCCACCTCTGGCTACATCCTCCTCTTCGCCCCTGGCCACATCTAACATGGCTACATCCTCCTCTCCTCCCCTCTCCTCTTGGATTAGTGACAAGGCTGACCCTCGTCCCCTCTGACCATGCCTCCCTCTCTTGCCTCCACGTCAACCACCTCTGCCATCATCTCCTCCATCACCATGGCCTCCTCTGCCTCCTCGACCTCTCCCTCTACCTCATCTACCTCATGGACCTATACCACACCGCTCTACCGGTGCTGACTGCCCTGGATCTGTCAAGGGGATTGGCCTATGTACTACCCACCACTGATCATAAGCTGGAGTGGTCCCTAGATCTACTGGTCCATCCCTCCATCTCCATGGAAGTGCCTGTAAACCATCATTATCTGCCTCTGCAGTGGCGACTAGAATCTCTGGCCCCCATAGTAGGACCTCTCGTGACAACCTGGAAAACTCCGCTCTCCCTCGAGGTACATCCTGTACCTTTCCAAACTGTCTCAATACCTGGTCTAGCAACTGTCGCTCTATAATGTGCACATGGGACACTGTTCATCCCACCAAATACTATGCCTGTCTACAAATGGCAGGTGTTCGTCCTCATCTGACCACTGCTCGCATCCTAGGTATGGTCTCCATGTGAACTCCTGCATGGTATCTATGGCATGTCTAAAGTAGCCTGTATCCCCAATATGATGTTGTGTGGTTGCCCCCGCATAACGAAAGGCATATGGAGCCCCATGAGGTAAGTCTACTATAATAGGTGGTCTGAAAATGGCGATATGCTCCCACGCCCATATCATCAGGAGCGTGGTACCACAGCTCATCGACTGTGCCTCTCTATAGGCAATATCATGAAGGTGGAAGTACAACATCCCAAGTACATAGGAACCCCAAGCATATACAACTCGGTGCTCGAGCATGCCCACTAACATCTTCCCCCATCCCATAGGGAATCCATGACCTCGGTGGTCAGGCAATACTATACTGCCTATCAAAGTCGCTACTAGACAGTCTAACTGTCTATACCTCTGAGCCAACACCCGCCATCTGATCTCATAATCATCAACCCCTAGCTGTCTAATATCAGCATGAGGGTAATATCTAGACATCTCGGCAATCCCCCTCTAGGTATCATAGACCACTCGTGTGCCTCTAATAGGAAATCTCAGTATCCTATATACATCCTCTAATGTCACCGTGGCCTCTCCAGTCAGTAGGTGGAAGGATGATGTCTCTGAGTGCCACCTCTCACATAACGCTATTAATAACCCTCGATTTGCTCGAATCTGGGGCATATCGGTCACATGCAACAAACCTAAATGCCATAGAGTCTATCGCTCGGCCGGCCACAAGCTGTCTCTAAATCAAAACATCGTGGGTCTCGACTCCCATGTATAAATAGGGTCTAATACAACCTGCAACAATGTTATACATGCCTCATGTTAGCCCGAATCATCTATTCTAGTGAGAAATGATTGTTTTGACATAAAATGCACATGCATCATTCTTTTACACATGCGTCGCTTTTATACAAATGCGGTTCACAAATTTTATATGCATCATTATTAAGCAAATGTGGCTAACAATAATCAAATGCATCATAAAACTAACATTTGCGTTGCAAAATATCAAATGCATTTCTAAATATACACATGCGGCTATAAATATGCACATGCGTTGCAAAATATCAAATGCGTATCAAAAATAAACACATGCGTTTAACCGCTAAACATATTCTAAATGATCGGCGTAAACTTTCAAATGCGGTTTTTCGCATACATATGTGTCATTCGTACATACATATGTGGTTCAAAATTAAAATGACGCATAATTAAAAATGCATTAAATGTCTTAAAATGCACGCAAATTAAAAATTTTCAAAAGGAAAGTTTTAGGTCCATACCGGGGGGTCCGCGCCGGCTGGTCTCTGGTATGTCCGGATCCTATATGCGTGATGATGGGTGGCTAGAACAGGAGACATCGTCGCTATCAATCCAGAGCAAATTTTCAAATCTCTAAGTTAGGTAGGTGCAAATGAATAGTTTTTCAACCCTATTCCAATATATACCTAGGGCTTAGGTGGCATTACTGTCCTACTGGCCATGTAAACTTCCATTTTCTATCATCCCGTACCTGTCCCTCCCATTTCCGAACCCAATTCTGTCAACTGCATTGCATTTCTGCCTATCTACTGGACTATTCGGGAGCATTTCCAAATTTTTCTGCACGTTTCAAAAATTTCTCAATTTTCCCGAGGGGGCATACCTTCACCTGTTTTAATCTGGAGCATGACTAGGGCATATTTTTATCGATTTTCTTTGACACAACGCCTAAATGACATTGTATCAAAGAGGGGCAAATGTAGACACCGAAATTTGGTTTAGGCCTGCGACTTCCACATTCTTCATATTTTGTATTCTTCATGGTTATTGATTAAATAATGTCAATTATTTAATTAATTTATCTTAACATTAATTCTTCTATTGATTAAATAATCTTAATTATTTAATTAATTCATCTTCTTTTATTTCTTCTATTAATTAAATAATATTAATTATTTAATTAATTCACACTTTTCTTTATTCTATCTGATTAATTAAATAAACGCTTTTTATTTAATTATGTTACTAATTAACCTTTTTCTGGTCAAATTAAATAAATTCTTATTTATTTAATTAACTCTTTATCATATTTCAACTATAATTAAATAAATTCATAATTTATTTAATTATTCATTTAAATCCCCTTCGTCACTTAATTAAATAAAACTTATTTATTTAATTATTCTTCAAATATCGAGTCTTGAATTAAATGAATTATTTAATTCATTAATTCTATTTTAATGCATTCCTCTATATTTTAGATAATTATGTGAGTTATCCAAGTATTCACTGTTACTCGACTCAACATCTATTTTAATCACTCAATTAACTATTGATTTGATGTCTGAGTGGCATTCTCGAATAATCTCTTCATCAGATCATGCAATCATCTAGTTCTAACTCATTTGCGTGCACATGCAGATTAATTAAATATTCTTGTTTAATTAATTAAATGTTGTGTGTGTTTGAGCAGAGAGTCGTTATAATCAATCTTCATCTTTTTCATGCAAAGATATTTCTAATGTTTTTGAATGCCGAACTGGAGATTAAATTATTTATTTAATCTTTAATTCTATTTCTAATTTGAATCACTCATGTCATCACTGTCAACTGTTAGAATGCATTTCTAATTAGTCAATCTCAACCGTCCGTTGATCTTTCAATCTTGGCCTGTCGTTCGAATAATCAATTTTCTACAAATTGATTTGTCATTCTTCATTCCAATTTCTCTCGCAAAATCTTATGACTTTTGAGAGCACTTTGTCTTGAATCTTCGATATTTTTCTAATCACTATCTTAGGCTATACTTGCACAAACTTGAAAATCTGAGGGCAATTATACTACACAAGCAAAATGGAGAAGGGAAATTGAGATGAATCATGGAAATACATTCGAAATTGGTGAGATTTTTCTAGTTTTGTTTCTGTTTTACTTTCCCATGTTCTTTGTTGCTTAACGAATGAATTTGCATTTTAGATTTAGTATTGTATGCATGTGTGCTTCTAATCTAATCTGTTGTCTATTGTGCAAGCTTTTTATTTGGCATTACAAACACAACCATGGAGGCTTTATTTTGATTGGTCATACACACAATGTTGGTTTGGTGCAGGCATTTTATTTGTCACACCTCAAGGATATACCATCCCAATGTCTTATAGACTCATGTTTTCATGCACAAATAATTTAGTTGAGTATGAGGCTTTGATTATTGGTATCAAGGTGGCAATTAAATGGAATATCACAAAATTGCAAGTATATGGTGATTCACAATTAGTCATTTATCAGATAAATGATGATTATCAAACAAAGGATGAAAATATAATGCCATACAAGAAGATGATAGATGACCTAAAAAAGTACTTTGTGGAAATCAAGTTTGAACAGATTCCAAGGGCAGAAAAAAATTTGCAGATGCTATGGTGACAATTGCTTCTCTTTTACAATTGCCAAAAAAGAGAGGCCATTATGAGTTTATGGTAGAACAAGTGTCTACTCCTACCTATGATAACCCAAAATCTCAGACCATATGCCAATTAGTTGACGTTGAATCCTCCATTTATGGAAAGACCTATGCTTACCTGAAGGATAATATCCTTCCTCTCGATCTTTGTAGAAACCAAAAGTGTAACTTCATCTACCAATCCACATGACATACATTAATTGCTAACATACTTTACTGTCAAGGTTTAGATGGTACTTTTCTTTGGTGTCTAGAACATGGTGAATCTAAGATAGCTTTACATGAGGTTCATGAAGGTATTTGTGGAACTCATTCAAGTGTACCAACCGTATCAAAGAAACTCCTCTATTTGGGGTATTACTAGCTGAATATGGAGAACGAGTCTTATTTGTTTGTTAAGAAATACAAAAAATTTCAGATCCACAGTAACTTAATACATGCACCGATGCAAAAATTGCATCCGTTTACATCAACATGGCCTTTTTGTAAGTGGGGATTGGACCTAGTAGGAAAGATAAATCTGTCTTCATCCAATGGGAAAAAATTTATAATCACAACAACAAAGTACTTTACAAAATGGATAGAAGCAATTCCTTTAACAACAAACATTGGAAAGAAAATATTGTCTTTCATACTAAACTACCTCATCTATAGTTATGGAATTCCTTAGTCCATTGTCACAAAAAATGGTAGACATTTTAAGAACTAGAATGTCCAGGAATTGTGTGAATGATTCCATATCCAACGTCATTTCTCAACACCATACTACCCTCGAGGAAATGGAAAAGCAGAGACCTCAAATAAAATAATTATAAAAATTATAAAGAAAATAGTTAACGATGTTGGATGTGATTGGCATGTTCAGCTAAATCCTGCATTATGGCCATATCAAACTAGCATCATAACACCTATAGGAGCTACTCCATATGCATTGGTATATGGATCAAAAGCTATACTACCCCTTGAGATTGAGATTCCATCACTTCATGTATCATTGAAAGGTATCATTCCATATTAGGATTATAGGGTCTCTAGACTACAAGAGTTGGAACTAATGGATGAACATCATTAACAAGCTATGAACTATTTGACGGAATATCAATAGAGGATGTCTAGAAGCTACAATCAAATGGTAAATCCTAGAGTATTTTAGGTTAGGGACTTGGTTCTAAAAGAAAACCCTATAAATCAATAGGATAGATAAAAGAAAGGGAAATTTGAATCTAACTAGCTAGGTCCCTTTGTCATCATATCAGTTTATGGATCTGGAGCCTATCAACTATCTACACCTGAAGGGGATTTGTTCAATGAACATATCAATAGTATCCATCTCAGAAAGTTCTACACTTGAATCACCTAGTGCACGGTTCAATGGTTACCTTGATGAAAACCTGGAAAATAGAAGTTTTGGTGATAGGAAAAGACAAAAAAAAAATAGAAAAGAGAAGAACACAAAAAAATCATAAAGAATTAAAAATAGAAATCAATACAAGTAGTGAAAACCTGGAAACATGTGCTAGTTTTTATTTAAACCAACTTTTCTATCTATTGGATGCATTTCATGGTTGTTACTTCCACCATAATTTTACATCCATTATCATTTCATTGCAATATGGTCATGTCCCACCCTAGATTGGGGGAAAAATTTGGACCTCACTAGGGGGAAATAAATCTCGAGCTTAATCAAATGGACAAATAGTAGTATGACACCACAACAAAAACTAAAATTGAAACACAACCCAACATGAAACATCAATCACCATCAAAAACACATTGGACATCCATATGACGACAAAAAATCCAAAAACAAGTCAAAAAGTCAATCTCAAAAATTCAAAAATAGAGTTTGTGTCAGTCAAGCTACACGGTCTCTACGTGTATAACATAGGTAAGGATAATCTTTAATCAACCCACAAGGCCCCTATGATAGGTCCTTAGGTTGTTGGTTAAAATCTTGAAAAATCACAAAAAACATCAAAAAATTGAAATCAAAATGGATGATCTAATCCGAATAATGATTGAAATACTTTAAGAAAATGTTGGATATTTGTACTTTGATCTTTGTAATCATTTCTTTGGAGCAACTCGATGATGTATTGAACTAGAGAAGCTAGGAAGGAGAATGGTATTTTTCTTTTTCTGTTGTCTATGAGTTAACCATAATTATTGTGTGAATTATCATGGGAAGTGCCCTACAAAGTATCATGGATGAAATTCCAATTCATATAGGAAAGTGACTAATTATTGTCTATTTACACAAGAAATGCTCAGGTCATCTCGGTTTAATTATACCTAGATGCTTGTGTTCACTTGCAATATCAAAAATCATGGAAGTAGTACTCATGTCTGTTGTGCAATTTTCCACACACGCCCCACTTGGAGTAGGGACCCTCTTTTTGATTTTGGATGTCTCTTGGACCTTTGGTTTTTATTGGATTTATTTTTTCAAGGTCTTGGGATGTTGGTCTTTCTTGCCTTGGTCTTTCCCAGAAGATTGAATTGATCAAACATTGGTTTTAATGGAAGTCCGGGTTTTTCCTTGGTTCCAGGATTTTTCGGTTCACCCAGATTCTCCCGGGTCCTGGTCCATTGTCTGTCACTATCGTATTTTTCTAAAATCCAGGTTTCTGGTTAAATCCAAGATTTTTCAAGCCACCCAGATTTTCCCGGACTGCGTTAGAATCCCAAAGGGTTCGTTATCCACGGAATTCGTGCTCACCCGGATAGTTCGTTTGGCTTAGTTTTTTCTGGTTTTCCGTTTTGAGCTCGGGTCTCTGAATTTCGTCGACATGTCTTATCGGCCATTAATGTAAGCAAATTTAAAGGCTTCTAGTGCTCTTCATGATTTCATTATTCATTTTCCATCTGCTCTAGCACTTAGGATTGTTCATTTTGGGCTTTGTTCATTGGATTTGGGCTGTTCGCGTGTGGATTGCTTGAGCGTCTATGTGAATATTTTCGTCACTAGGGAACCTTAATTTGCAGTGACTTCCTTGGGCTCGATCTTCATTTGGAGTTGATCTATGGTAGGCCATCGTTGACTTTTCCTTTTGTTTGTGCTTTGATCGAATCTCTCAATTTGTTGATTGGTGGTTATTTGAGTCAGCCCTTGTTTGTTTCATGATCATGTATTTATTGAATTAGGGTTTGAACTCACCCTTCCATGGGTCTTATCATCCACACTGTACATCCGTTCATTTATCAATCGAGTGTCAGGTATACCCCTGTGGCTAGGTGTTTCTGTTAGGGCCTTGCCTTGTTGGCGCGTAGTTTGCTATATTTTGTAAAGATTAGATTTTCGATATGTTTGCCCAGATTTCTTAAGTTCGGTGGAGTCATCATGATCCTCCTGTCTTGTGTTTTGCGTGACATTGTTTGCAGCATTTGAGACCCTAGTGCGCCCTAGTTTCATCATTTTGAGGGATTGAGTTTGAATTTCAAGCTTGCTTCAGCTCTCATGGCAGAGGTTTAGCTGTCAAACTTAGGGAATCATCATTTCATTGCAAGAATCAATCATTTGAGAGTTTTTGGGAATTAAATCCATGTGCAATCGAGTTTTTGGGAATTAAATCGGTGTAGCTTGATTACTCGATTAATGGTCTGCTCGTCGAACAGTCATCAGGTTTCTGTGGTGTTCGTGGAATTTCTGCGCACCCGGATTTTCTTGGATTCTTCTATTTCTCCAAAGTATGATGAGTTCCCAAAATTTCAAGCTGTCCGCAGAAATCTGAGCCATCCGTATTTTTCCAGTTTTCTACCTGGTTTCATTTCATTTTGATTTTCGAAATTGAAGTAGTGAATTAAATGTTGGATGATGGTTTCTTGTTACTAAATAGATGAATTCTAGCATAATTATTCATCTCTTTTGTCTGTATCGATGATTTGGTTGATGAATGATGTCTGGGTAGCAGGAGTCCATCTGGGTCAGATTTCTCTGAATTCTGTCCTAACTGGATTTTCCCAGATTACCTCATTTTCTTGAATTTCTTTGTTTTTCCTAGCTTTTCAAGATTGATGATTAATGATTGATCTTAATGATTTCATGTGGTTTCAAGGCTAATCTTTGACTGAAATATGGATGGTAATTGGATTTTCATGAGGCTCTTTTGTAAATGCAGGATGAATCAAGCAAAGCAGCAGCAGGAAAAGCCAAGGGAGATACAGAGGGGTCCTCGGTCACTGATGCAGAAAGGTTAAGGCTAGATGTGAAAAGTCAGTTGCTTGACAGTAAGGTAGCTTCAATTTGGTCAGATGTCTCAGACACCAATGTAGGAGCTTGGAGATATGAAGAGTTCAAGAAAAGGACAGTTCGACAAGATTTATCAGTTCTGACCAAGGGGATAGTAAAGTCTAGACTGGCTCATGTGGTCGGCTTTCCTGCTATAGTTCAATGCTACGAGTTGATATTGGAATGTGCCGAACACTATGATTTTGAAACACAGAGGATTTTCAGCATTGATGGAAGAGTGTTGGAAAACTTTAATCTGGTTTCCATTTCCTAGGCATTTGATATGTCAAATTTACCATGTGTGTGTGCATTGGACATGGAATTGGCAAGGACTTACTATGAGGATGAGCCTACCAAAGCCCAGCAGATGATCAATTTCTGGCTGGAGAAGCCAAAATCCCACTTCTCCAAGCTGCCTAAGCAGTTGTACAGGGTCAAGTTTAGGCAGGATATATATGATGCTATCACACTGTTAAGCAGGGTGGCCGGCTTGAAGAGTGGTGGGGTATTGGAGATTTGGATGGTACATGTTATAAACAAGATTGAGCAAGGTATTAATTACCATTAGGAAGGGATTATTAGTGCAATAATTGACAGGCAGATGAGAGATGTGCTTGAAACAAATAAATTCACCATGTTATCTTATGTGGTGTATGTACTTGCTAGGTTTTATCCATACAGGGGTTTGAATCCAAAAGGAACATTCGGATAGGATGTCATTTATGAGGTGTATCCTGAGTTGCACCTAGGGAATTAGAGTTATAGAAGAGAAAATGAAGCATTCACTATGCATATCACTAGGTTGCTTCAAAATGCAGAGCATGTGAGAATTTTCGATGGGGCTAAGGAGCTGATCAAGAAATATGGAGCTTGGTTTATACAATTTCCCACCTTCTCCTATATTAGGATTGATGGATGTCTAACTGCTCTGTACATATTTCCTAGATATCCTACCGACCATGTCATACTTTTGGAGGTTACCTGGTAGATATGTGATTTTGATGCCGTTGTTAAAAGAGAAAAGCACAAGAAGGGGTTTGGTGGGGACTTTCCTTTGAGAATTGGTATACCTGAAGTTTTCCCTTCAATCCAATCAGCTCATGCATTAGGAGAGGAATTGAGTACTTATGGGTTCTCTTTCCATTCTAAGAGGGCGAACTTTGATATTACTGGTGAAGCCTAGAAGAAAGCTACCAAATAATATCACCGTAAAGATGATCTAGAGGACTATTGGGCGAACAACAAGAATGACTTTGAGGTAAGAAAGAAAAGATATTCTATGCTCCCAGCTGATGTGATCAGAATGTACAATGTCAAGTTAATTCCTAATTAGTTGGAAGATGATGGAAATTTAGTCCAGGATCATGCATATGAGTCAGTTAAGGACAGACCCATTGGAGATATAAATTGGTCAGAAAAAGAAATAACTGAACTAGAGGAGTTAATGGCTCCTATTATGAAATTTACCAAGTCCTAGCTGAAGCATAAAGTATGGGAATTGGAAAGTGAAACGGTAGCTTGTACCTTCAATCTGATGGGAAATTTGAATGCTCATTGCACTTCAGAGGAGTCTGGTGAAGATGATTCTGCAGGAAAAGCTAAGGTGAGCTCACCTTTCAAGATTAAAATCAGAGGCACTAAGGAGAGTGAGCCTGAAAAGAAAAGAAAACCTAGGGGAAAGAAGAGAAGCCATACTGTAAAAATAGGAAAGTCTTCTAAGGAGGAGGAACTTGAGAAAGCAGAGAAAGAAGATCCTCCTCCACAGCCAAAAAGGGCAAGGAAAACCAAGGTTTCTAAGAAGAAAGGTCAAGAAGCTCCTAAGGATAAGGTGGATCCTCATGTGGTTGATGTAGAGAGTTCAGGAGAGAAAACCAAGGTCTATTCAAGAAGGTCAAGAACTCCATCTCCTAATTAGACAATGCAAAATATAGATCCTCTTCCAATGGCATCCACTGTAGAACAACAGAAAGATACCTCTCCTCCATCAAGTATGCCTGAGCAGACAACTCCTGGAGAGCATGAGACTAGTGAAGAAGTAGAACCATTTAATGAGGGAGAGCTTTATGGTGCAGTTGCTGAGTTTGAGGTAGGACATGTAGAAGTTCATCCTTCTCCGCTAGTACAATATGAGGATTCTCCTATGAGTAGTAAAGATAATAGATCCCCTGAATAGGAGGATGTTCATGCTAAGACTCTATCACCCCTGCAAGAAGAGGAACCAGAACTGGAAAGAAAAGGTGAAAAATCTCCTGAAAAAGAAAAGGATGAGACACAAGATCAGCATAAGTGGTCAAGAAGGATGAAATTCAAATGGATCCTGCTATTCCGGATTGGCTAGATAAGGAGATTAGCATTGAGAGAATCCATTTTAAAAAGTCAAAAATCAAAAAACTCAAAAAATTGTCACCCTAATGAAAACCTAGCAAATAGGCATCTTGGTGACAACAAAATAATCAAAAGAATAAAAAATAGTAAAGAGAAATAATTCATCCAATAGTGAAAACCACTTCAGTGGCACTTTGGATAAGTACCATGTTGAAAGCTTAGAAAATAGGCGCCATGTGTAGTTAGTCTTTTCTCTATCATCTACCATCATTTTATTTGGTTCTTTGCCTCCATTTTCCCATCCTTTGCTTATCATAATAAAGCTTTTACATCTATCTTATGGCTTGATAATAATTGAAATTTAGCGTCCTTCACCTTTCATGGCCATCCTTTGCATGCATCAATACCCTCATGCATAAAAAATTGGTCCTAGACTTAATTGGGGGAAATTCCTTGACCTATGTCTTTATGAGATCCTTCACATGGTATCAACTTCATAAAACATCAAAATTAAAAAAAATAATAAAACATAAAAAAAAATCATAAAACATGGAAAGATCAAAAAATCCAAAAAAAAAGAAAACATCGAAAATCCAAAATATAAAAAAACATCAAAAATCTAAAAAAATCATAAAACATTAAAAAATCCAAAAACAAAGCTAGAGTTTGTGTTAATCCAAGTCCACTTGAACTACATTGCCTCTGTGCACTACTACGTAGGCAAGACCAACTTTTGATGAGCCCCCGAGGCACTAGGTTAGTCTAGTAGGGTTTTGTTGAGTCAAATCAATCATGATTTACATTTTAATAATGAGTCATTTTTGGTCTAAGTGAGGTCAAATTACAATGTCTTTGAGTGTATGATGTAGGAAAGTTTGTCTTTTGATGAGCCTCTGAGGCACTAGGTCAGTCCTTTAGGGTTTGTTGGGTCTATCACAAATCAAGAAGATATTCAAACCAAATCATGAATCAATAGATCCTCTATTCAATTGGTCTTCAATCCAAACCAATCAATTTCCTAATCATCAATACTTGTCAAGTCATGATCTTATCATTTTGTCCTATTTAAAATACATCCTTCTTGAATTAGGACATTGGCCATTTTTCAACCTTGTCATTTTCCTTATACAGGATATGTCTTTCCTAAAACCAAGCATGGTCAATCAATCTTGTCAATTGGTCAATCCTATTGATCAATCAATTTTCTCAAATAATCAATCAATTGGTCAACCTTTTCGATCAATCAACCTTGTCACCTAATCAATTTGGTCAATCTACCAGTAAAACTCATCAAACAATCAATTAGTCAACTTCATCAATTCTATCAACAAGAAATTTTTTGTAATTGATCTAAATGGTTGTTGACTTTTTTGGTCTAGTTGGTCTTATCCTTTTGATTTTTCTTTTGTCATGATACTATCCACCTCGAGGATGTTCCAAGAAGGATTTAGAGGAGCAATGATCTAGATCATGACTTATTTTCTTTTGATTGCTACTTGTGGTTTGGCTTGATAAAAATACTTGGGTATCTTATCTTTAGTATGAGTCAGAGCCTTCCTTGACTGTTGAGTGTCTATTTTTGCAAAGAGATAACATTTCACACCTTGTTCTATGCCATAACATCATTTTTATTATCCATTTTCTATAATTTTTCCACCCATTGATGATAAACATACAAGTTGACATCTATTAAACAAGAATATCAATCCCTTTTCATTTGACTTACTTCACATTAATATCTATCTTCTCCGTACTAACATCCATATTCTTCATGCTTTCACCCCCTTCTAACTACAATCATCCTAATGGCATCTTGTGACACACAAAAATATCCTGCATACACAATCATGTTAGAAGCATCTAGGCATCATAAAGCATCATAGGAATCATCATAAACACATTAGGTCATCCATATTGCATATGAAAAATACAAAAAACTAGATAGCATCATAAAGAATCATATACATGCATCCACGTGTCATACCATATTGTATCCATAAACAATCAACATACAGCTCATAAAATGCATCTTGCATACATATCACATTTGCATATAAAATGAAATCATACACATCATCGTATTTGCATACATCATTGATATTGCATCACATCATTTAGCATCCATAACATCATAAACCATGTACCACATGTGCATCCACAAAAGCATCATACATCTTGCATTTACAGTGCATAAACATAAAAGTAAAGTCATATATATCCATCATAATTAAGTGCATCCATCTATATATTATATGATAGAGAATCATGTATAAGAACAAATCATACATCATACATCCACAATGCATCATAACATATAACATCATCTCATAAATCATAAAGATGCATAACATCATAATATCATCACCCATCATATAAAAACATGAATAATAAATAACACATCACATAGTCAACGTCAAAATCATGCATGTCACATATATATACACCAAAAATTCAAGTGTCATAGTACAGTATCAAAATGATCTAAAAAATGGAGCTCTCGGGCTCAATCAAATGAAAATAAGATAGCCAATGCTCCCCTTGGCACTTGATGGGGAAGGACCTATGGATGGTTGCCTTTCATCCTGAGACTAGTGTAATCTTGAGGCCCTGTGCCTTGATGACTGTTGGTATAGTGAAGTTCATGGCTACGAGACCCCATTGCTGCTCTAGATCCATGTCGAGTGAGGCCTAATTTGTGATGGCCCTCCATAACTATCAAAAAATATCTACCATCAAGCCAACACATATACTCATGAAATCAATGGAGGTTTTCTCTATCCATTGTTCCCTGATGACAACCATGTCTCTCTCCACCCTAGCTAGTTGAATCTCTATTTGTGCATCCCGTAACTCAACATGTAGCTCTACAACCTATGCATCAACTGGCTTGTCCTCTACCTCCACCTCCATCACCTTGAAAATGGGAATCTCCTCCAACCCCTCCTCCATTACTATCCTCTCTCTCTCCTCCTACTCCCCCTCCTGATCCCTCATCTCCTCATCTTTGTTGACCTCCCCTACATCAAAATTTATGCCAATGTCCACCATTGGATGCTCATTGGCATAAATGTTGGACATTGGCATCCTACTAGCCTCTACTCTGACCTCACCCTCCTAATGAGGGTCCTCCACTACTTATCTCTCTCCATATCACCTCGGTGGATGAGGTGGACATCTATCTCTACCTCTCATGTCCTGGCCTCCTCTGTCCCCTCTTCTTCCTCTTCCCTCTCCATCTCCTCCATCATCTCCCTCATCCTCCCCTCCACCTCCCCAACCTCCATCATCCACTTGAAATTGGTTTCATAGTCCTCTCCTCGGTCACCTCATGTGCCTCTCTACGGGTGCCGACTAATTTGGATCTGTAAGTGGCACAGGCCTATGTTGCAACCACTAGTCATCATACTCTGGTTTCACCCATGTTTCTAGCACCCGTAGCTCTACTCCCCATTGTATAGGTTGGAGAGCATCAATATCCTAATTTTTTTTCATAACTGGAATCATCAGACCCCATGGTTGTATCTCTTTGCTAGATCATGTAAAATTAGTTCTGCCCACCGATAACCCCTTCCTCTCTTTGAACTGACATTGCACCCTCTCTGGTAGATGCCTCTCTATAATGTGTTGGCTTTGCATTATGCATCCAATGAAATATTAATTCTATCAACAGTAAGGAAAATGATGATCATCATCATCCAATGGAGTGTAATCCTTATAAGGTCATTGATGTGTGTTTGAGTCAATACCTCCATACATGAATAAATAAGGAAAAAAATCTATGAGCTTCCTCTAGACTGGAAGATGGAACACTGCACTGTGCTCCCAAGCTCAAACCATCAAGAGAGTAGTGTCATGGTTGATGATTTTTTCCCTTCTATACATTGCATCATGGAGCTGGAAATAAAGCATCACCAACATACATGGCCCCCAAGCATACATCACATCTTAAGTAAGCATGCCAACAAGCATCTCCCCCAAACCAATTAGAAACCAACGTCCTTGTTGATTAGGGCACACAACTTCACTAATAACATTGCACAAG
This sequence comes from Sequoia sempervirens, assembly GCA_007258455.2. Taxonomy (NCBI): domain Eukaryota; kingdom Viridiplantae; phylum Streptophyta; class Pinopsida; order Cupressales; family Cupressaceae; genus Sequoia; species Sequoia sempervirens. The sequence continues at coordinate 71,912,869 of VDFB02000363.1, forward strand.
ATCACAACAATGAAGAGCTCATATCTCTCTATGAGTACATTCCAATAGATCTCATAATCCTCTACACCTAGCTTAGTAACATCCTCATAGTCAAAAGTAGCCACAATAACAAAATATCTCCACTCTGGGTCGAACAACACATGCTCTCTAGGAATTGGAATTATGAGAATGTGCCACACATCCTCCAGAGTCATTGTAGCCTCTCCTATTGAAAAATGGAAAGAGATAGTATCCAAGTGCCATCACTTGGCCAATGCAGTCAATAGGCCCCTATTAGCTTGAATGGGCATGAAAGTGACATAGTATAACCCCAAGGATAGCAGTCGATCCCTCTCGTCGTCATCTAGCATCTAATGTAATCTGAATCTCAATGATCAACTCTCTCATGTGTAAATATGATCTAGTAGAATATGTGATCACAAATAAACACATTATGCCAATCATAAATCCTAAGTTAGCCTATTGACCTTGGTCACACATAAGACTATCTAAATCATGACAAAAATTTAACCAAGAAAATGTTATACATTGTCAAGCATATGTGTTTCACCAGTCAAATGCATCACTTTATATGCAAATGTAGTTCAATTTTACAAATGTGTCATTCAATCCTGTAATTGCATCTCAAAATCACAAATGTGGCTCAAAACTACACATGCGTCACTAAATACTATAGTTGAATTCATTTGTGTCGTGAAAAACCACTTGTTGCTAAATCGTATGTACTTGCATTGCACTAAGCAAATGCAGAAAACCACATTCACTTATGGTGTGTGTGATAACAAATGTGGTGAACGGGGTTCATCACATCTATTTTCCCCCTTTTGGAGCCCTTAATCTACCAAAAATTTAAAAATCACAAGGAAAGGTTGACATACTTACCACATCCCTCGAGCCCTCTGGTTGTATGTATGTCCCGACTCTGTACCCATGGTGCACAATGTGTGGAATTGGAGACATTTTCATAGGAGCTCCGCAATAGGTTGTCTCTCTCTCACACTATTCACTGAAGGTTAAAATACAAAAATGACTATTTTTAGCAACCTAATCACATTTATACCTTCCTAAAATTAGATTTTACCACCCCTTTTTCACTAGCTATGCTAAATTCTAAACCTAAACCCTAATATGATATTTCTAGAGGCCTAAAATTGAATCCTTTTGCTGTCAATGCCTTAAATCAACCTGTCAAAATAATTTTTCATATTTTTAAAAAAAAAAAAATTGCAAAAAAAATTCTGAGGGGGCATGGGTGTATCTTGCCTTCACCAAGGTACACTGGGGCATGGTCTAAAAAATATTTTCTTAATTATTCTTTGACACAACACTCCAATCACATTATGTCAAAGAAGGGAAAAATGTAGACACCGAAAAATGTCCCTAGCCTGTGAACACCATTTTTTTGTATTGATCCCCCCTTCTTCCCTACATATTTAAATAATTTTTAATTGTTTAATTAATTCATCTTCCCTTCTTTATTACGCTTTCGATTAATTAAATAAATTAATATTTGAATTTAATAAAGTCACTAGCATTTCTCTCTGTAATTAAATAAATCATCATTTATCTAATTATTCACTCTTCACCTTTCATCGATAGTTAAATAATTATTTTAAATATTTAGCTATTTACTTAGCCTTTTCTATCCCCAGGATGGAGCGTTTATGGCTTCCCATTGGTCAATTTTCTAATAATGACAGGAATCATGGCAAACAATACCTTTGATCTACATAACAACATGGGCCCATGAGCTCACATAGGAATCACCCACATGTAAGATATTGCCCACATGTAGAGCACTCTGCAAATGCAGGTCAATTAGTTAGGAATAGATTCAAAAGACCCAACTAGCCTCCATTTCAACCCCACCATAGATTTACAAGACCCAACTAGGCTCCATTTCGACCCCACCATCATTTGATGCATGTGAAGCAACCAATATTTGATATTTGGGAAGAAGGGGCTTATAGCTTGCAAGATTTTGATAGGATATTTATGCACAATCCCTCTTATGAATGCAATCCACAACTCTTAAATCACATGTATGAGGCAACATAAGTAGATTATAAACATCCGAAGTGAGATAAGAAGTCTTTATAGATAAAAACTCTACGAGTCACAAATAATAAGTCACTGCCTTGAGAATTGGAAATTACTAAAGGATTAAAGGGTACTTCAGAGACCCAAGATTCAAACAAAGATCCTCCCAAGGTCCATTTGTCTCATACAAGCACACAAAATGGTAGACAAGAGAAGGAAGCAAATGCAAATAATGGCAAGATTGACAAGCAATAGGTGTACATGGGGAATGGTGAAATTGAGAAGCAGTTTGCTCATAACTTTGCATAGTTTAAAGATGGTAAGGTTTGGTTTGTGAAGCAAGATTCAAAGAAGAGTAAAAAGAGGCACGGGAAGAAGAAAAAGCCAAATAAGAGGAAATCAAGTGCCAATAATAAATAAATTTTGTAATGGAGGCGTAAATAGGTAAATAAAGTTGATCCTCCCCAAAAAAAGGGCATAAAATGCAAATCTCATCTAGAGCAAAAGAGTATTATCAACATCACATTTTCTAAAGAACTACTATGGCCTCAAATTCAACACCTTCACCAGCAGACATTAATTTGTAAGTTTTGGGATTTTACCCTAGAAATAGATGTTCTAAAGAATCTATTATTTGAAGAGTGGGAAGGGGTTTCTAAGGTGTTTTATTTGGATCAACCAAAGGGAATATTTTGTGTGCTCTTTTATTCAAAAGCTAAGAAGGATGCTATTTACAAGATAAAATCATGCATTTTTGAAGGTTCTAGTTTGTGTATGCAATCATAGGTTCCAAGTTTCAAGTCAGAACATTTTAATTCTTGATTTGTCTCGTCCTAGGTTCAGTTGCATTCTCTAACTCTAGAATATAGAGAGCTTAAACTCATTGAAATAATGGCAAACCAAGTGGGGATTTTTCTAAAGCATGACAAATAATTCTTTAGAAATCTGACAAAGCTTTTCAAGGTCTGTATATTACTTGACACCACAAAATATTTCCCAACCCATATTCATATAAATTCAAAATTTGGTGTTTGGGTTTAGGAAATTGTGATAGAGGATCCTAATAATTTATGTGTGTTCTATCTCAAAGGGAAAACTAGTCTAAGCTCATCCCCTAAACCTAATAAAGGAAAGAAGAATGAGGATTTAGTAGTGGTGAATGTGGCAAGAGGAAAAATTATCAACATATCTATTGAAAAATTCTCTAAGTTAGTGGAATGTTTCTAGGAAGTTGGTCGAAGGAAAGAGAAACAAGTGATTAATCAACAAGGTTTTTTAGAAGCTAAGGAGTTAAGGGATGCCAAGGTAAGTAGCATTGCATTATATGTGAAAAATGTATGAATGGAAACCAAATTAGTAAATCTACAAGGGATTGTGCAATCACATCCTTTGCCTCATCATTGTTTTCAAAGAAAATATAAGGCATTGTTATGAAGTTGTTATTTAATAAAATTCCTATTTAGATTAACAATAAATAACTGGTAGACATATGTCCCTTTATCTTCCCATTTTCCTTAGGAGAACGATCTCAACAAAAGGTATTAAAAAAAGGCAAGTCAGACAATGTAAATGTTGAGTTTCTAATTAATGCTAAGGAAGACACTATGAAACATTCTACTACTTTCCCCATCAAGGATATTTTCCCTAATAACTTTGAAAAGCTTACAGATAACCTTTTTTATTCAATTGGTTTAGATTTATTTGATGAGCTAGCAGAAGGTGTTTTAACAAAAGATGATGAGTTTGTACCAATGTAGGAGAATCGGTGTCATATGCTTAGCATTTAGGAATTACCAGAGGTTTAAATCATGGGAAATGAATTGGTTCCAGTTTTTGATTATTTACAAACCCTATCATTAGCTCAAACTCCAACCTCTCAAGCTTCAACAAAAAATTCCCTAGAGAAACATGGAAGAAAATATAAGGTCAATAAATTAAAAGAAAAAATTGAAGCATGATTATAGTGTACTTTGGATAATATTTTATCAGTAAGTAAAAGACCAAGGAGATCATGTTGATCTGCTCAAGAAAAATGAGGGTGTTGTATTGGAATGTTAGAGGTATTAATGCCTCTGACAAGCAAGATCATGTCAAGCACCAACTTGACACTTACAGGGAAAATATGATATTACTATAAGAAACAAAAACATCTCAAGATTCATTTAAGGTGACAATTAAGAGGTGGACAAAATAGAATTTAGTGCTTGTACCAATTCAAGGTGCTTCACGTGGCCTAATCACATTATGGGATTCAAAAAATGTCTCTATTGTTGAAGTTCATAGGGGTAGTAATTGACAGTTGCTCAATCTTGTGAGTTTGACCTCAAATTTAAGTTATTCAATGTCTATGGGCCAACAACTATACATGACAAGAAAAGGTTATGTGATTTGTTAACAAGCTTCATACAAGGCTTTGGGATTGAAAAAGTGATTGTTGAAGGTGATTTCTGTAGACACCAAAATTTGGTTTAAGCCTGCGACTTCAATAATTCTTCATAATTCATATTCTTCATGGTCATGATTAAATAATGTCAATTATTTAATTATTCTCTATAGTCTTCATTTCTTCTATTAATAAAATAATCTTAATTATTTAATTAATTCACTTTTCTTTATTCTATTTGATTAATTAAATAAACCTTTTTATTTAATTATGTTACTAATTAACCTTATTCTTCTTGTCAAATTAAATAAATTCTTATTTAATTTACTCTCTATCATAATTCAACTATAATTAAATAAATTATTTATTTATTTAATTAATTCAATTAAATCCTTTCATCACTTAATTAAATAAATTTTATTTATTTATTTAATTAATCTTCAAATATCAAATCTTGAATTAAATGAATTATTTAATTCATGAATTCTATGTTAACGCATTCCTCTATATTTAGATAAATTGTGAGTTATCTAAGTATTCACTCTTACTCAATTTTACTCGACTCAAAGATCTATTTTAATCGTTTAGTTAACTCTTGATTTAATGTCTAAGTGGCTTTCTCAAGTAATCTCTTCATCAAATCATTCAATCATCCAGTGCTAACTCGATTGCATGCACATGCATATTAATTAAATATTCTTATTTAATTAATTAAATCTTGTGCGTGCATTTGAACAGAGAGTTGCTTTAATCCATCATTATCTTTGTCATGCAAAGATAATTCTTCTATTTTCAAATACCAAACTAGAAGATTAAATTATTTATTTAATCTTTAATTCTACTCCTAATTTGTATCACTCATGTCACTACTAACAATTATCAGAATGCATGACCAATCAGTCAATCTCAACCATCCATTGATCTTTCAATCTTGGCATGTCATTAGAATAATCAATTTTCTATAAATTGATCTGTTATTCTTCATTTTACTCTCTCGTGAAATCTTATGACTTTTGAAACATGTCGAACCCAAACGAATTCATCAATCCATTTGCCCCAAGACCTCATAAGACTCTACTAGAAAAATTCACCACTAGAAACAATCAAGGGCATATTATAGTAGAGGACATAGAGGACACTGCACAAGACCCTAAATTTTCCTCTTTTGTAGATGAGTACCTAGCAAATGATCGTCAACGATATTTAGCTAAACTACTAGCTGAAGGTGCTACCTTACCCATAGGATTTGATATTAGCACCTTGAAAACTCAACCTACACAAGGGACAAACACAATGACTACTTGTACTACTATACCTCAGATAAGCACAACTCTGCCATCTGGCACACCTACATAGAGTACGACAGTCCATACCTCTCCATTTGGTGCATCCGGTATGACATCAGGATGAATTTCATTGTTGGGGCTTCATCATCTACTCCCTTCAGTCCTCTTGTTGGGAGTAAAATACCTAAAACATCAGTCTCTACACCTTACGTCAATGCCACAAGGTCACAATCAATGACCACACCTACTGCTAGTGTCACAAGCACCATACCACAGTCGATAGCCATACCTAGTGCTCAAGTCACTAGTACTATACCATGGAATACACAAATAGGAGGCATTCCCTCTTTCCAATATGGCAATAAAAATTCATTTTCCCAGATTGGCAATTAGAATCCATTTACACGGATTTCAAATGAGAATCCTTTTTCTCATATTGGTAGTCAAACTAGTAGTCATTTTATGTAGCATCCACCCCAGAACACGTTTACCAATATTCTGAATCCAAACCCGCCTCAAATACCAACATTTAATCGAAACCCATCACGAGACTTTGGATTTCATAATACATATGTAGATCTGCATAACCCGCCTAGTATGTCTTTGACCCAGGTTGATGTCTTACAAACATAGATGCATGCATTACAAACACAAATGGATAACATGTTGTCAAATAAGAAATATTTTTCAACGAAGGACATATGCCCATTTCCCTTTGATAGATCGTTGTACATGACCCCTTTTCCTAATGGATATGTCATACTGAATCTCCCTAAGTACAATGGCAAACGGAATCCAATAGAACATATAAGGGAATTTTCTACCATATGCATAGATGTCTATACCCCAATATCTCTTGACTATTTGAGAAGTCAGGATTTACCAGGGTGGTTTTTTCTTAGACTGCATCAATCTGGGGATTAGTTGAGAAATTGTTATGCAGAAATTCCTCCTTCAACATAATCATGAGATAAATATAGCAACTTTGTGCCACACAACACAGGATGAAGGTGAAACATTAATCGCTTTCTTCCAAAGATGGAGGACTATAGCTAGCTGATGTCCTATCCAGATACCTAAAAAAAAAAACTTACTATGTTTCAAGAAAACCTTCATGCAAAAATAAGGAGTAACATAAGGGTACATTGTTGTACATCTTTTTCAGAACTAGTGGAAAAAGGGGTTATAATAGAAAAGGATCTCCTTGAAAAAGGAGAACTTAAGACATCAACATTTAATAGAAACCCAATCGTGCAAAACACCCCCACTGACAGAAACAAAGTTTGGTCTCGTAACAAAAATGTCACGAATGATGGGGTAGTTGATGCTAAAACACTACAAGTGGGACCACTCGTCACATTACAAGGACCTAACACTTCTACCAATACCCTTAATGCTATCAATAAACCTCCTAACACGGTTCAAAATACTCAACATCCACAACAACAAAGGAGATTTCAAAAACGCAAGTTCACTCCCTTAGGGGAACCCATTGAGTCTGTGTTAAAACAATTGTTACAACATAACCTTATACAGCTGCTGGAACCAAGACAATACGACCCAGGACAATTTAAACTAGTTTGGTGGGATGACAATGCCTTTTGTGATTATCATAGAACCTAGGGACATAACCTACAAAACTGTTGACAACTGAAGAGTATCATACAAGATCTAGTCGACAGGAGAATAATTGAAGTTAGTGGATAGAAACAAAAGTCATCAAACACTGATCATTAGGTCTTTCCGGATCCACTACATGACCATGGGAAAGGAAATGTCCCTAGTTTGAGTACTAAGACCAATAAGTTAGCCAACTATGCGAATATCCAACATGATTATAGTAGTGGCAAAACCATTCATTGCCTTCGTGTCGTCAATGAGAATGTCAATACCATTACTATCAATACCAACCCTGAGTGCAAAGTTAATACTCATCGTACTAAGTTCACTATCCTAGGCCCTCCATTGCAACAACCACCACAACCTTCCAAGTTACAATATAACCTACTTGACCAGTTGGGGAAGACCCCAACCCAAATTTCAATCTTGGAATTGTTGCGTATTTCCCTTGAGAATCGATATGTTCTCGATAAAGCTTTATAGAACACCACCGTCCCTAATGACCTTGATGTCAATCGTTTATAGGAAATGGTGGGATAATTTACTAATAATCACCATGCCACATTTTTTGAACAAGACTATGCAATTGAAAAGACGAACCAAAATGATCCTTTACATCTAGAAGTCCTTGTTGATGACACCAAAGTTAGGTGAGTTTTGGTAGACAGAGGAGCGGGGTTAAATCTGTGCACTTTAAAACTAATTAAGGAATTAGGCATCTTAGAAGCATGTGTAGACACAACCAAAAGCATTGTCATTAAAGCTTATGATGATGAGGAATGAAAATCAAAGGGGGTGGTAACACTTCCTATCAGAATTGGTCCTGCAATAATGGAGATAAAGTTCCAGGTCTTGGATCTCACCCTTCCTTATAACCTTCTGTTAGATCAACCTTGGATTCATGCCATGAAGGCGGCCCCTTCCACGTGTCATCAGTGTCTCAATTTCCCTTGCAATGGCACATAAATAACTATAGATGGTGACCCAAATCCATTGCAATACTGCACCAATCTAAAAGAGATCCTCCAACATCAAGTACCAGTCAATCAAGAGGCTTCATCATCGAATCGATCTTCTTATGTCGATCCATCCACACTCACTCCAACATCTATTTCACCCTTAGTTCCTACCACTCCTAGGGTTGAGATCCAAGACAAGGGTTGTGGAGAGTATTACATGAAGACATCTTATTGTGTCAGCCATTTGATTCCTCCTAAGTCATACAGTTTACCTACATTAGATAGGAGACAATCTATGGATACTATACATATTTCCCCAACAAAAATCTTTAGTAAATGGGGTGAATTAAGCAAAGAAGCTGTAAATACAGAAGATGTCACTTCTTGGGTGTATAAGGATGATAATGAAGAACCTCTCTCACTTGCTCATATTCCTATAGATTTATATGGTAAAGGTTTCAAAATGATGTAGAGTAAGGGATATGATGGACAAAGTGGGTTAGGCTTGAATCAAGATGGAAGGATTGAACCAATCTTTATTTCTCCATGGCCAAAAGGAGTGGGGCTAGGGTTACAACTGATCCAGATTGGCGTTCCTAGTACCACATCACCTTTACTTGAGGAAGTAAGTGCTTCCGAAGATACTGAGACATCTCACGAACCATCTGACCAATACCAATGCGACTCCCCTGACTCAAACGAATATGAGTGGGATTCATTATCCTCTACCTCTTCCATGGACCTTGACAAGTTATTTGGAGAACTCGATTTATTGTTAGGATCCTCCCCAAATCCATTGAATTCTTGTCCACCAAAGAAACACTACTATTGGGAATCACTTGATCCTACCTCTTGGCAACCAGAGCCATCTATTTCAGATAATCAAACCTTGGCATTAGCCCCACCTCTCAATCTACCTGGACCTAAACCAAAGAGCAAACAGGACTTAGTACAAGACTTTTGTGACCATATGAATAACTCCATCCTTACCTTGACCCCATTAAACTTTGATAACTCCGACGATGACATGCCCTTAGTTTATCCCCAGCTCATTGATTGGGACCAACAATTCACACCTATCTTAGACATTTTTGAGAATGATGAAGCAATTGTTGAGTTCCTAGGATTATGCAAAGGCATACCTAACAGTGATCACAAGGCTAGTTTTACCATTGACTTGGACAACAAAGCATACTTTGGGGAGTCTGTTCAACCCTCCAGTCACAAAAATGTGAAAAATAATAAACAAAATAAAAAGGACAAGTCTCTAGGTGAAAATTGAAAGGAACCTTTAGACAATAAAAAAGTAAAAAGAAAGGACACATCCGAAGGCGAAAACCTCTTTGAGGTACCTAAGGATGGAGGTTTGAAAATTCTCCCTATTGTACAGGAAAATTCACCCATGCTCATGGAAGAATCAGTCGAAGTCAACATAGGTACAGAAGAGGATCCTCGACTGGTTTATTTTGCAGCATCATTGACAACAAAAGAGTAGTCGGAATTCCACAACTTCTTTGCACAGAGATAAATAAATTTTGTTTGGTCATATGTAGACATGGCTGGCTTGGATCCTGAACTTGTTCTACATCATTTACCCTTACAACTAGGTTCCAAACTAGTGAAACAAAAATTGAGAAAAGTGCATCTACAGATTGCTTTATTAGTCAAGGTAGAACTCAAGAAACTATTAGATGTTGGGTTTATTAGATCAATAGACTATGCAGATTGGATTTCCAATCTTGTACTAGTCACTAAACCAACTAGGGGCATCTGCATCTAAACATATTTCAGAGATATCAACAAAGCTTGTCCTAAGGATGACTTCCCTCTACCTAACATAGATATGATAGTTGACATGACAACAAGATATGAGATGTTGTCCCTTATGGATGGGTTTTCAGGATATAATCATATCAGAATTGCAACTAAAGACCCACCTAAAACAACTTTCACTTGCCCTTGGGGAACGCATTGCTGGAATGTTATGCCCTTTGGAATAAAAAATGCGGGAGCAACCTATCAACGTGTTATGACCACTATCTTCCATGATCTAGTACACACTGTTATGGAGGATTATGTTGATGACCTTATTATCAAATCCAAGACTAGGGCAGAACATTTACAAGTTTTAGACAAGATATTTTAGAGGCTAGAAAGTTATAAAGTGAGACTTAATCCCAAGAAGTGTGTGTTTGGAGTCAAGTCAGGAAAGTTATTGGGCTATATCATTTCCAGACAAGGCATTGAAGTAGAACCAGCCAAAGTCAAAGCAATCATGGACATGCCTCCACCAACCAATCTCAGTCAGCTAAGGACATTACAAGGAAGACTACAATCTATTAGAAGATTTATAGTGCAGTTAGCAGATAAGACACATCCTTTTCAACATTTACTTAAGAAAGGGGTACCCTTTGCATGGACAGTTAGGTGCGATGAGGCTTTTCAATTGATTAAAGAATATCTACTCACACCACCAGTCTTAATGCCACCTGTTGAAAGATGACCATTGATTCTTTATATTACAGCAACCCATTCATCACTCGAAGCATTGCTTGCACAGAATGAGGATGAAGGTCATGAAAGGGCAGTCTATTATATCAGTCATACTTTGGTAGGTTATGAGCTGAACTATAGTACCATTG
>VDFB02000363.1:71923898-71939624 GCA_007258455.2 Sequoia sempervirens
CGTGAAATAATCAATAATGGTTAGTATGTACCTGTGTCCCGTAGAAGATGGTGGGTTGATAGGACCTATAAAGTCCATGCCCCACTGAGCAAAAGGCCTTACCTCAATGACCGGTTGGAGTGGGAGTGCTACATACCTCTCCTTCGTTGCTGCAGTCTGGCAAGTGTGACAAGTCCTAACATGATGGTGAACATCCTTGAACAATGTGGGCCAATAATACCTGGCCCTCAAGATCTGATTTGCTGTGGCAATAGCAGAACCATGGTCAGTGCCATACTTTTCATGAAATTCGTTCATCACCCTTTCAGCTTCTTGTCTCCCAAGACACCTCAAATAAATACCTTCATAATTTTTCTTGTACAAAACAGCTCCCTTTAGCATGAAACCATCGCTCTTCAATTGCAGGGCTCTCCTCTGAACAACATTAAGATGGCTTGGGGATCTCTGGTTTAGCAAATAATAAACTATGTCATCATACTAGCAACCTGGGGAAACCTCCTCAAGATTATAATTTTGAACAGTCAGTTCAGGCCCCATTTCAGCCATAGTCTGAGTAAGTCCCTATCCTCTTACCAACTTCATGGGTTGGATTTCAATGTCATTTTCCCTTAGCATTGTTACCCATTTAGCTCTACGCTCACCCAACTCACTCTGCATCAACAGTAACTTAACTGCAGGATCTGGGACAATTGCATAAACCTTGTTCCTAAGGATATAATGTCTGAATTTCTTCACTACTCTAACCAGGGCATATGCCTGCTTCTCTACACTTGGATATTTCAACTCACATTTTTAATGGTGTACCCATAAGAGCATAGATGCTTCATTTCCTCATTAGACTTTTTGAGTCAACATTCCCGCATTACCTAATGATCTCAAGCAAATGAATAGATGTAAAAGGGCCTACTATAATTGAGACTTCACTAATATTGAGCATCAGCGATGGTTTTGATTTCTTGCAAATGCCTTTGCTTTTGTAGTCCATTCAACTTTAGCATCTTTGCTTTAACATTGTATCTTGTTGATTTAACAATTTCTAACAAAATCTAGGGAATGAATTTCTTGACAAAGCTATCTTGCCAAAGAAAGATTCCCATCTCCTTTTTGCTAGTTAACGCTTGAATCTTCAAGATACCCACTTTCTGGATCAATAGCAATTCCCTTTTCAGATATGACATGTCCCAGCAACTTTCCTTCTGTCACTCCAAAAATGCACTTTTTAGGATTCAAGGATATGCCAAATTCCCTACACCTCTGAAACACCTTGCGTAAGTCTGAGATGTGGTCCCCTCTATTTTTGGAAAAGATAGTTAGATCATCCATATAAATAATAATGCACTTTCCTATGATATCCTTAAAGGAAATATCCATGGCCCTTTGAAATGTAGCCCCATCATTAATGAGACCAAAAGGCATCCTCCTGTAAGCAAAGATACCCCATTTAGTTGTGAAAATAGTCTTGTGCCTGTCCTCATACTGAACCATTACTTGGTTGTACCCTGAATAGCCATTCAGGAAGGACATCATCTGAGAACCATTTACTACTTAAAGTACCTCATCCAATGAAGGGACTGGGTAATTGTCTTTTTCTGATGATCTGTTTAGATTTTTGAAATCCACGCAAAGTCTAATTTCCCCATTCTTTTTCCTTATTGGGACTAGATTCGCTACCCACGTTCAATTCCTAACGGGAAATATAATTCTAGTAGATAGTAATTTCTACTAAACTTCTTTCTGTATAATTGGTTACAGTAATGCATTAATTGGTCTCTGTCTTTGCCTGAAAGGCTTAGCCCCTGGCTTCAGAGGTATAGTATGAGTTATGACTGATGTATCGTAATTTTTCAGGTCTTCATAACTCTAGGCTACTATATCTGGAAAAGTATGCAATGCTTCAATTATTCCTTGTCTTTCTTTTGGAGTGCATACCTGACCAATAAAAATGTTCTTAGCATCTTCTTTAGTTCCCATATTGTAAGTATCACACTGTCCACTAATTGATTTCATTTTAGACTCTTGCTCCTAATCTTTGATCTTGTCCAGATCAAAAATCTGCTCTAATTGTACATTCCCCTTGGAATAGTATTAGATTTCAAATTTATCACTCCCTCCAAATCCAGTTCTGCTTCTTGGAGTTCTGTTTCATCAATGATTTGGGAAGCAAAAACATCAGTGTTTGTAATGAAGTCCAAGATGTGCTTGTCATCTTCAAATACCTAAAAGTTAGTAACATTGTCCAGAACTAATGGCACAGGAGTCAATTCTACAGTAAACTTTTTAAAACTTGAGAAAGATAGGGGTTGCAGAGTGCTTGCTACCTGGGCCAGAGAATCTGTAGTTTGATTCTTCTGTCATGGTATTAGTTGAATATTAAATGCATCAAATCCTTCAATGATACCCCATACTTTATGCCTATAATTAGTCATTCTTTTATCATGGCATGAATATTGTTTCCTTACTTGCTTAATGACCAACTCAGAATCACCGAAAACTTGCAGAACCTTAACCTTTTTCTTGAGTGCCATAAGAAGTCCATGAACCAATGCCTCATATTTTGCTACATTATTAGTACAATGAAATTGAAGTCTATGGGCTGCAAAAAAGTTCTTACCTTTTGGACTAATTAATTCGAATCCTTCTCCAGCTCCATGCTTGGATTTAGATCCATCAAATCTGAGGGTCTAGCATTCAGCGGTTGCATTCCTCTTCGTCATATCCTTCAGGTTATTATTACTAGAGGATCCATTAGATGTCATCACCATCTTTCCTTTACAATCTTCTAGAGGGCTTTGCACATCTATCTTGACTGCTAAGGCTGAATTCATGCATTTTTGTACTCGTTCTACTCCTGCTTAGCATAAACAACATTCTAGCTCTAAATGGGAAGCATTGTGAACTTTACACCAGTTAGGTAAGAGCAACTCTTTGAAGTTTTTCCTTCTACCAAGGTGAACCTGGTTTTCAATACATTGCTTAATGAATTCTTAGAAACTATCGAGTAAACTAATCTGATTATCTTCGAACTCATCCTCTTCCTTAACTGATCCTGCCAAAATAGTAGCATTGCTAGACTTCGTTTTTGTATCAATAGACATCGAATGTAGCATCAATACCTCCTCTGAATCTGATTCCTCATAAGGAGTCGCTAGTATATAATTTCCCATGCCTACTTCTGATATCAAGACTTCATTTGAAGTATTTTGATACTCCGTAATCATGTATTTCATTCTTGGTTCTCTCTCAATTCTGATTTGATTTCGCACCCCTTTCCAAGGAAGCCACATGTGGGAGTGATCAGTAGATACATATCCATTTAGGGCCTTCGTAAAATCCCTTCCTAAAGTTAAGCCATATGCATCAGGGATACCGGCTACTTGAATATTGATGACCTGTTGAATTCTTGGGTCAGAAGCTACTTGCATGTGGATCATGTTTAATTCTCCCACTACATTTACTTCAGTTCTATCCAACTGAGTTACCTTCTTCTAGGAATTAGCAGGTGTAATCCCCAAAGATCTACATACTCCGAATGGCATTACATTAGTAGAAGCACTAGAATCCAGTAAACAGTTATGTAAATTCTTACCGAATATGTGCATAGAGATCAAGAATGGCGGGGTATCCATCTTCCCTTGAAACAAAGTTGGATAAGTATCTACTTGGGCCACTTGAGTCTTGTCTTTCTCCTTGTATTTATCTCCAGGGAGCCAGTTAGTCTGATCATAGACTTGGTTTTGTGTTTTCACAGATTGAGAACCAGAAACCTTGTTGACACTCTCACCCGAAGGTTTATCCAAAGACACTGGATGTGCATCATAGGGACCTAGGACTGCATTCCTAATTGCTGGGGACCTTAATAAATTGAATACTAAAAGATTTACCTTTAACTTCTTGAATTCCTCAGCAACGTACAAAGCTACTTGCTCCTCACTTAGATTAGTGGGAATATCCCTGGAAAACTCCTCTATCTTATCTTTACCTGCTTGAATAGTTTTTTCCTTCTGTGGATCGGTTTGAGCTTGTCTTTCCTTCGAAAGGTACTGCCTAGAAACATGTGGAAAGGATGAATTATTACTAGCACTTGGATCCGAAGGGATATTAAAATTATTAGGAGGAATGGAGGTGGTAAAAGGACCCCTAGCTTGCGGGCGTCTATGAGGCATATCTCTTAAATCATATCCTTTACCCTACCTCTGGAACATCTATACTTCTTCAACATA
The DNA here is from genome assembly GCA_007258455.2 of Sequoia sempervirens. Lineage (NCBI taxonomy): Eukaryota > Viridiplantae > Streptophyta > Pinopsida > Cupressales > Cupressaceae > Sequoia > Sequoia sempervirens. The sequence continues at coordinate 71,928,119 of VDFB02000363.1, forward strand.
AGCCTCTTTGTGATCCAAGGGGCCATTATCATTTGTTGCCTCTTCATTGAATAACTGAGCCACCTCATCTCCATTGCATATTTGATCTATTTTATCCTCCTAAGAATCAAATTCCTCTTCTGGAATATTTTCTTCACTTGCTAAAAAAGGAGCATGATTTAGCACCAGTACAGGGGAGTCATAGAGGGTGGAAGGAATAATCTCCTGACCGTTTGCATTGTACTCCACTTCATACTAGAAAATAGAGGCCGTGGTTTGGAATTATGGACATTCTAACTCAGAATGCTAGCTTGTCTTATGGAGCCTACACCACCCTGATAGAGCAGCCTCAGCCAGATATATGCTGCTGGGAGGCTTGTTTTGACTGACTGGTTGATTAATAGATTGATTGATAGGTTGATCCAATGGAGTAGGGACTCCTCCATTATTAGGTCTTATATTCCACATCCTATTCTGTCCATGTGGCTGCCTCCTAACGAATCTTGGCTCACTACCTTGTCCTCTATTGAAATTCTATCTTTTATCATTGTTACATCCTCTGTCATTATTGAATCCTCTCTCATTGTTGTAACCTCTTTCGTTATGCTGTCCCCTATCAAAAAATTTCCCCTGTAGATGTTCTTGGTTATGATTGGATTGTAGATTTCTTTGAGCAGCTTGTAATTGGTTGTTTTGATTCCTTAGGTAAGTCATCTCTAGGTTTAACTTCTTTATTTTCTCATCCATTTCATCAACCCTATCTTTAGTTAGATCTCCATAAGGGGTCTGGCTTGAATTATTCTGAGGAGGAATAGACATTGAAGTAGATCCCATGGACTGATGCAACACTTCAGAATTCTGCAAGTAAGCATAGAAACTAGTTGGCTACTGCTGATACGAGGGTTGATTAACTTGTTGCTATGGGTAGTTCATTATAGGAGAAACCTGGCTCATGAGGGGACCAGGGTGTGGGACCAAAGGCAATTGAGGTATTGGATTCATGATTGGCGTATGATTAGAAAGTGCATGATTCACTGCCTGAACCTGGTTTGGATGTACAACTGGGCCCAAAGAAGGCAATGGTCCAACCAAATGTTGCCTTAAGTCTGTGTTAAGTGTGACTGCTTTTGTATAAGCATCAACTAGGCAGGCTAGGGGATTAGGTCTCCATTTCAGAAAGGTTGTTGTAAGGCTGTCCAATGCTTCATACTAGACCCCTAAGGCTATAGCATCATCTAAGACATAAGGGTCTTGGAGTCTGGTATATTCACAGTGGAACCTATTATTGAAACTGGATATGGGTTCATTAACCTCTCTCTTGACTCTAGTGAACTGTAGATACAATTCATTGGCACCAATGGGTATTCTAAACTTCTATAAAAAAAGCGGTTTCAAGATCATTCCAGTTAAGAATTGAACCTAATGGGAGGTGATTGTACCAGTAAAATTCCTCCTCTCCCAATGAATAAGGAAATAACCTACAAGCAACATCCTCATGAGCTAGTCCTCTGTCTTTGAGACAAGTTCAAAAGATCCTAATATGCTCTTCTGCAGTCCTATTTGGGTCATTAACATGAAATTTAAAACAAAAATGCTCAGGGTTCTTGGGCATAACATTGTAAGCATTGAAAAACAAGAGAGATGGATTATTAGCAAGGAAACCCATTGGTAAGAGTGGTGGTAGTGGTTGTGGTTGATTAATGATGGGCTAGGGTTGCTGAATGGGAACTACCTCTGGGATGGGTATAGTTTCAACTTCTGGAAGTGAAGATGCGGATGATGCTGGTGAAGGGATGGGTGATGATGATTCTCCCCTCTCGAGTCCTCCTTGACCTAGTGGGGAACTGTAATTCCTGTAAATCCTCCCCTCCTAGGGTAGATCTGGTATTTCTTTTATATCTCTCCAGAGAGATGGTGTTTAAGAAATGATCTAGTGAGATCATTCAGGCCCTCCTTCTAGCGCCAATCTATTGATGGTGTTTTCTTTACAACAACAACTTAGATAGAATGCAATATTCTATCTCTCTTGAAAGGTAATTTTTAACAAGTTACTAAAAATCACCCCAAGGTCTCTCAGGTGTCAAGTCATGACAATGCATAAACAACTCAGATAGTATGTGAAAATGTTGGTAATCATAATCAGACCTTACCTCAATCAAACTATATCCTTCCAACTTATCAGATCTTGCAATATTATGATCTCAAATCCTAAATCTAACCAAATAATAAAGAAATAGAAAAAGATGAGGGCGCAAGAGAAGTAATGAAATCTAAACCATTTCTAAGATGAGCAATGCAAATGATAAATTCTTGGAATGAACCAATCTCTAATAACCAATTCCTACTTAACCCACAATGCAATATCACAAGAAAGGTGCAATATTCTAAGGCATACAAATTTTCAAATCATAGACATTCATCCACAATTGAACTAAGCACAAATAGATGTATGGTCCACGTTGACTTCACTAGCCTATTACAATCAGATAATTACTGGGAGTATAGACCAGAGATTGCTACAAACATTCCAAGCATAAAACCATGAACATTATTCACTAGAGTAATCTAACTCTAAATCTAGCATCCAATCTTATATCTTCAAGCAATTTCAAAGGATGGAACAATAGGAACCATGCAAGATAAACTAACACAAAAGAATTCATCAGAGAAACCACAATGCCTCCAATTGTATTAGATCACCAAAATGTAGCAACAATTCCACTATTCTGTGTTACAACATTTGCTTCAAAGAACTAATACTATCTCTACTACAGAATGCTCTAGCTCTTTCTTAATCTAGATCGTCTCTATTATCTATCTAACTAACTCTTACAAATGAGGCACAAATGCCATTTATAGAGAATCCTCAAACATGTCGGCCCAGCCAAACATTTACAAAATAGCCAAAACAAGTCGGCCTCAGGAATTTCAAAATAAGGCACACATTAAATGCCGATACATCATCAAGGCTGGCCAAACACACTCCCCAATGCAGCTCAGATCAACATATGCCCTATAATAATAGGGAAGCACAAATCTCCAAGTTGACATTAATTACCGCCTCCCTTATCTTTGTTCTGATCCAACGATTCATGAACCTTCAAAATCACATTATCCAACTCAACAACAAGTAGCAAGGGTAGGATTTTGAGCCAACATTCAATGGATCCAATTTCTTCCTTTGACTGCTTGACTGTTGCATCCCAATCACCCTTATATGCCAAGTACTTATCCACCACAGCCAGATAAGTAGCTGCATCATCCAATTGGTTCCTGGTCACAGAGTTTTCGGCATAAGGGGCATAGACATCATGCCACCATTCCCTTAATTGCTCCATACTCAGATATTTAGGAGCAATCTTCCTCCTGCCAATCATTATTTCAAAGAAGGCAATGCATCCATCATAAACATTGGTTAAATCACCATCCATCTGTTTCTTATGTTTATAGATCTTCTTGATGGCTTTTTGTTGGATTTGAAAGGCTTCAAACCACTCCCAAATCTCATTAACCCTAGATGAAGGAAGGGTTCCATCAGTAACCAGCTGATCCTTACCATACTCCATGATTGCTTTAGTTTTCTGCAATAAGAGATCAACATCCTCCTTATCCTAAGATAAAACATGCTCTAATAAATCCTTAGCCATTATTGCATCTTTTCCAGTTGAAAGGATTTCCTTTATTGCATCATCTACTTTAGTCTATACCTCCTTCAACCAATCTATTGTAGCCGTAGTAGAAACTGTCATCTTTTCTATTTCAGAGATGGTCTCCTTTGGCAGAAAACTAGCAGCAGCAGAGGAGGATGGGTGAAAGGATTGCAAAGGCTTCATCAAATCTTCTAGACACTTCCTTAGCCTTTCATTTTCCTTCTTTAGCTCATGTTTGGACTGTGTTTCTTTCCTCAATCTTCTAATGATCACTACACTAGACCCCTCATATTCTTCAATATCTTGCTCCATAGAAGTAGGCCCAAGATTGATAGTCTATACATTATAATCCTTCCTGGTGACCTCATCTCTACTTTTATTAGCAACAGGGGTAGCAATATGAATAAAACTGTTACTATCCTCATCTCTTTCAATCTTTGAAACCACCTTGGCTACCTTCTTCTTCTTACCCTTTCCAATCTTAGCCAACATCTCATGCCAGTTGAGAGGAGTGTCCTCAACAATGACCTACTTTCTTCTAAGTGTAATATCTACAAAGGTGTATTCTATTAATAGGCTTAGGTAATGTTTCACCCTTAGGAGTAGATAACTGATAAGCACCAATCCCATATGTTGTTGTGATGATGTAGCATCACAACCAATTAGGTTCAAACTTTCTGGTATTTTATCAATCCGTTTGATTCTTAGGATTCACTTTTAGAACCAAGTCACCAATGTCAAAGTATCTAGCTCAAGTTTTCTTATTGTAACTATGTCAAAGATGGTTCTGATATGCTTGTAAATGGGTTAATGCATTATTTATTTTCTCATCCAATAACTTAATCTCATGCAAAGGGCTATAGGTACTATTCTCCATCAATAAATTATTTCATGGATATCCTCAAGGATGGTAAATCAACCTTAATGGGAAGAATGACTTCATACCCAAAGATAGGGGAATATGGGGTGGATCCTATGGGTGTACAAATTCTAGTGTGATAGGCCCATAATGCAAGATTGAGTTGGACATGCCAATCATGGCCAATGTCATTGATAGTCGTGTTTAAGATTTTAAGTATGGTATTAATAGATACTTCAACTTGACCATTACCTTAGGGATAATAGGGAGTGGAAAAATAATGTTGGATATGAAAATTTTCACATTACTCACAAAAATATTGATTCTTGAAGAGTACCATTATCCGTAATGATGGATTCAGAAACACCATACCAATATATGATGTAGTTAAGAATGAACTTAGATATTTTCTTATCAATAATGTAGGTCATCAGAATGGCTTCAATCCATTTGGTAAATTATTTAGTTGCAACAAGGAAAAACTTGTGACCATTAGTAGAATTAGGGTGAATCTTTCCCACAAGTTTGAGTCCCAATTGAGATAAGAGCCAAGGGGATGTAAGTGGGTGCAACTTCTAAGTAGGTGCATGTACAAGATCTCCATGTATTTGACATTGGTTACACTTCTTCACAAAGTAGTAGGCATCATGTTCTATTGTAGACCAATAGTATCTTGTTTGCATAAGCTTCTTAACTAGAGTAGGACCAATAGAGTGAACTTCGCATATACCATTATGTACCTCTTGTAAGGTAATCTATGCTTTATATGAGTTGAGACATCTAAGAAGAGTGCTATCTAAGCTATAGCAATAAAGGGTATCACTAATGATGACATATTTGGAGGCTTGCTGAATAAATTTCTTACATTGGTTTTTGGATAGGTCACAAGGGATAAGCTGGTCATGCAGGTAGTTATAAAATTATTTATACAAAGGAGATTCAAGACCAACAAGTTCACACACAAGTTCTAATTCAAAGACCTTGAATGCAGGGACCAACAAGTTTTCCACCAAAAACTCATACTATAAGGCATTATTAAGAATATCCAAGAGAGATCCAATGGTTACCATTGGATCAATTGCCTTGTTCTAAATCCTTAGAATTTTCTCAAAAGAAATATCATTGAAGTATAGCTTAAAACTATCCACCATGCGCTTATAATGGGTAAGCTTCTCATCTTTTGTATCATAGTCATCATTCACCTGATGGATAACCAACTGGGAGTAACCATAGACTTGAAGATCCTTTATTTTCCACTTGATTGCCATGCGTAGTCCTACCAACAATGCTTCATACTTAGCTATATTATTCATGTATGAAATTTTTTTTCTGTAGTACTTAGGAATGGAATCCCCTTGAGGTGTGATAAAAATAATTCCATCCCCTAAACCATGATTTTTCTAAGACCCATCAAAGTATAATTTCCATGTTGTAGGAGTTTCTATTGAAAATATGGATTCATCAGGAAAGTTAGACACCAGAGGATGGTATTCTATCATTGTTGCATTTGCAAGTTGATCAACTATCACTTTTCCTTTTATTTACTTACAATCAACATAATCTATGTCATACTCACTCATAATCATAACCCACTTTGCTAGTTAACCTATCAAAGTTTCTTTGCTTAATAGATACTTCAAAGGATCAATCTTGGATATCAATTTTATTTTTTTGGTTCAACATATAATGCCTAAGCTTCTATGTGGTGAAAACTACTGCAAGACATGCTCTTTCAATGGGACTGTAGTTAAGCTCATATCCTACTAGAGTTTGACTAATATAGTAGATAGCTCTATCTTTTCCATCATTGTCATTCTATGCTAGTAATACCCCCAATACTGATGTGGTGCTTGATATGTATAATATTAAGTGTCTACCATCAATGAGAGGAATGAGAACTAGAGGATTCAATAAATAATCCTTTATTTGTTGAAATGCCTCTTGACAACATTCGGTCCATATGAAGGGTACTCCTTTGCATAGAAAATTTTGAAAGATGTGAATCTTATCTACTAACTATGCAATAAACCTTTAGATTGATTGCAATCTTCCTTGTAGAGTTCTCAACTGACTTATATTGGTAGGTGGTGGGATATCTATGATTTCTTTTACCTTCATAGGATCAACCTCAATTTCTCTACGAGAAACTATGTATCCCAAGAGTTTTCCTAATTAGATCCAAAAAAACACTTCTTTGGATTTAACCTAACTTTATATTATTCTAGCCTTCTAAAAATATTGTCTAGCACTCCTAGATGACTACCTATTGTTAAGGATATTGTCAATAATTCATCAACATAGTCTTCCATAAGTACATGCATATAATTATGAAAAATGGTTGTCATAGCTCTCTAATATGTTTCTTTGGCATTCTTAAGATCAAAAGGTACCCCAAGCAAAAGCGAAAGTTGTCTTGTGTTGATCTTCTAGGGAAATTATGGTCTAATTGTATCTTGAAAAGTCATCCATAGGCGACAACATCTCATATCTCATTGTGAGGTCCATTATGATATCAATATTAGGTAGAAAAAAATCATCTTTAGGATAAGCCTTATTTAGATCCCTAAAATTTGTGCATATTTTGATACCACCAATTGGTTTAGTGATAGGTACAAGATTGGATATCCATTATGTATAATCTATGGGATGAATGAAACCAACATCTAGAAGCTTCTTTAACTCAACCATGACTAGAAGTGAAATCTATGGGTGCATTTTCCTTAATTTATGCTTGACTAGTTTAGCATTTGGAAGCAATGGTAGATGATTTAGAAAAAAATTGGGGTCCAACCTAGGCATATCAACATATGACCATATGAAATTAACTTGTCTTTTTAAAAAGAATGTGGTGAAATATGTTTTTTCTCAGTGGTCAAAGATGCTACAAACTAAATGATTCTAGGATTGTCTTTTATCCCAAGATTAACTTCCTCTCAATCTTCTACTAGCAATGGTGATCTCTCTCGATTGATATAGATATTTTCTAACCCTCCATCATTAGGTGCCTCAAAGATATTTTCACCTTTGAATACATCCTTTGTTTTTGCTTTTCCTTGGTCTAAAGGTGACTTATAGTTTTCACCTAGAGACCTATTATTTTTATTTTATTTTTATCATTTTTCTCACTTTTGTGACTAGAGGGAGGAGAAGAATCTTGAAAATATGTTGCATTATAAAGCTCAATGATGAATCCAACTTTATGATCCCCACTTGGTATCCCTTTACGAAGTCCCATGAACTCAAAAATTGCTTCGTCATTATAAAATGTGTCTAAACTTGGTAGTCCTTGTTGGTACCAATCTATGAGTTGCTGATTAATGAGGGGTAAGCCATCATTGGTATCATCATGGGTGAAGGAAGATATGGTAAAGAAAAAGGTATAGTTATAATCCCAAAAGGAATCAATTTAGATATTAATTTCCATGATATTGGTCAAGGAAGAGGATAGGTTGAGCTCTTGGAAAACATTGTCTAGTTCATAATCATTGGTTGTACATGAATCCCATTACCACTCATTAAAATAATTTTTGAAACAGTCCTCCTCAAATGTCTTGATTTCATTTCAAATGCTAATCATCCCACTTGAAGGAAATTTAGTACTAGGAATACTCACTTTTGCAGGTACGTACCCTAACCCAATGTATTTTGGTTAGTGAGGAGGTAATATTGGTTCCACCATTCCATGTTTGTTTAGGCCAAGTTCACTATTTCCATCATATCCTCATTGATTCATGATTTGGAAACCTTTGCTATACTACCCAAATGGTAACTATTTATGCTCAGTTTCTTCATCTCTATAAATCCATGTGGAGATGTCCTCACTGTTGGGATCTTTGCTTAATTCTCCCCATTTTATGAGGGTGGTAGGAGGGTTGCAAATAATGATTTTAGGCTATATACGATAAGGTTTTCCATAGGACTTTGATGATTGAGGAATATTTCCAACACAAAATAATCTCTCCATGTTGTATTCCCCACATCCCTTATCATGGATCTAGACTTTGGCTTTGGAAGGTGTGGTGAATGAAGTTGATGATTTAACAAGGTAAGATGGGTCAATGTAGTTGGATGAAGTGGAAGATGAAGCTTCTTGATTAATGGGAACTTGATTCTTAGTAGTTCCTATTAGATTACTATAGTACTGGAAAGGATCAAGATCACTTAGTATGGTAATTTCAAGGACATTGTAGGGAAACTTAAAGCTTTGATGGTAGGTGGAAGGTAAACATCGGATGGAATGAATCCATGGGTGACCTAGGATAATATTGTAAGAAAAGTCAAAATATAAGACATGAAACATTGTGCTCTGAATAGTGAGGCCAACTCTTATGAGAAGTGTAATCACTCCTTCAGAAGAGTGCTCAACATCATCATAAGCCTTGATAACAATTATCTTAGATTGATCTATAAAAGCCTCAAAGAATCCCAATGTTGTAACCAATTTTAGGGTACATAAGTTTAGACCTACTCCACCGTCTACCAAGACTCATTTGATTTTACATTTATTAATGTAGACTCCAAGGTGTAGGGGATAATTATGATTTGGATTTTATGCAAAAATATCTTGTTTAGAAAAGGAGACATGGTGAGGTGTGGCCAAGTATCCCACTAGGGATTGAAATTGGTTGACATTTAGGTCAAAGGGTACAAAACTATCTTGCAAGGCTTTCTCTAGAATGACCTTGTGCTCTAGGGAAATGCAAAGAAATTCAAGAATGGATATATATGTGGGTGTCTTTCCTAGAGGATCCAAGAGGTTGTATTGGCTTTTCTATTGTATATTAGAGGCAGCCCCTTGCAAGGTCACCTTAGCTCTACAAGTGGTAATGACACATTTTGAACTTTTATTAATGGTTATGGTAACAATAGGATTATCAAGGGATCAAATTTCATTAATGGTATAGTCATGCACACACGAGTATAATTATCATTATATTATTTCCTAAACTAGAGGAATTCCCTTTCCCATGGTCTTGCAAGATATTTTTGAATATGGTATGATCAACATTGGTTTTACCTTGTGAATTATCTATTGATATGTCTCCTTGTTCAATAAGATCTTGAATGAGGTTTTTGAGTGTCCAACATGATGATGTTTTGTGTCCTTTACCATGATGATATTCATAAAATTAATTTTAATTCTACCAATTTGGTTTAACAAGAGTTGGTTCATATGTTATAATGTCAGGAAGTTGAATGATGTTTGATTGTAAAAGTTTCCTTAGAATCGACTCAATGGGTTACCCTAAGGGTGTGCATGTTGTTTTAGTATGTGGAGGTTCTTTGTGTTGATTTCTCTGGACTACATTCAATGTTTTATCATGGATAGGTGTTGGTGTATTTGATGTAGATGGACCTTTGAGATGAAGGGTGAGATTACATTGTTTCACCACTTTAGCATCCATGACCCATCATTGGTGACATTCTTATTTTGAGACCAAAACTTTCCTTTCTCACTGGGATAGTTTAGGGTTTCTTTTAATATTTTCACTAGTCCTTTTTCCATAAGATCCTTCTCAATAAAGACCCATTTTTCAATGAAATATTCAAAGGTAGTGCAACATTGAATTAAAATCTAAATCAATAATTCTATGTGGGACTTTCTATGAAAATGGTGACCAATTGTTTCTTAGGAATGTGGCAAGAAATTTTATTATCCATGATGCACCATCTTTGATAGAATTTTGTAAGTGATTCTCCCTCTTTTTGTTTTGTGGTGCATAGTTTTGCTAGGTTCATGTCACTTTCTATGTTGTAGGAAAAGTGATTGATAAATCTGTTTTCCAACTCACTCCATGTTAGTATCCTCCGAGGAAGGTGTGCAAACCATTCTAGAGTCAACCCATAAAGGCTTTGTGGAAATAGTCTCATCAAATAAGTGGAATCATATGCAATGTTCATACATGCTATGTTAAATTCTCATATGTGTTTCATTGGATCCCCTTTCCCTTTCTACTTGTTAAAGTTTGGTGTGATGAAATGTGAGGGGAAAGGTGGCATGTACAGATTTATATCAAAAGTGTTGGTGTAATTAAATGTGTTGTACCTTGTCCTATGTCATAATTACACCTATGTTAAGTTTACGTAGGGACCACATAGAAGGTAGCTAGAGAATTTCCACTTTTGGTGGACTTGACATGTCATTACTTTATCACTTCCACCTTTTGTGGACACATCATGTGATTACATCTCCACCTTTTATGGGTGATTATCACATTATCACTTTGCCATCTTAGGTGGAGTGATAGCTTTTCATAGTTGTCTCATGTCATAAGATTATGACACTTGTCTTAATCTTATGCCCTTATATGTTCTCACCTTGGCTATATAACCAAGTGGTCTCTCTCATTGTAAACAATCATCTCATATCATTGACATTGAATATAGTTTATTCTTGTCATATTCTATTCTCTCTCTTTTTTGCTTTCCGTTTGGTCCATAGATCTTGGTAGCCATAGGCAATTCTAACATGGTATCAAAGCAGATTGGGTGCCACTGGAGAGTCATTTTTTGAAGAGAGATACCAGATTTGGGGGAGTTCCATTTTTGGCTCTTTGTTGCAGGTTCAAATCAGGGCTTTTTGGTGCAAATCTAAGCTCACCATTGTATCTAGAATGTTTGAGAAAGTCGATTTTCTCTTTTGTTTCATCCAAATCAGACATACGAGGCCAAATCTATGAGGGTTTGAAGCTCAAGACTAGTTGCTAGATCCATAAGGTAGTTGTAATTTTGGAGCATTTTGGGTCAAATCCGACCTTTCCATTGCATCTAGAAGGGCCAAAAACCCTAAGATAGGCTATCAATTCATCCAAATCAGAGCAGTTGTTTGATGAGGCAAAATTTTTTGCCCAAAGAGCCATACGACCCTACAAGTCATCATTATTGCCTTGGTACAATTTAGAAAAATAAATATTTTGTTGTCAAATTTTTTTTGAAAATTTGTTTAGAAAAATTAAAAAAATCGCATTGATTTTTCTGAAAAAGTTTGATTCGAATATATATATATTACAATCTATGG
>VDFB02000363.1:71939724-72079817 GCA_007258455.2 Sequoia sempervirens
GGAGAGGCATCTTGTATGTATTTTGAGGGCATTCTTTGCATTGAAGGTCTTTAACTATCACTATTGTCCTTTGGATGCTTGGTGATTCCTTGGTAGTAGTCCTATCATGAGGTGAGCTCAAGTTTGGAAGATAACTATGATGAATTCCAAGGAGGGGGAAACAAGCAATGCTAGTGTTAGTAAACCATGAATGTGTCTACAAAGGTAGAACTTTAGAAGAATTTTTTTTCTAAAGTGTTATCAGATGCACAAGATATAGAGACATTTGAGATAGGTGATGAGTATTGTGCAAAGGCTATTCAAAGTGATAGGTATGGAATTCAAGCTATGGAGGATAGGTTGTAGAATTGAGTGAATTTTTAAGGGAATCTTACTCATTGAGGTATAAGGTCATGTGACCAAGATTCAAAGAGGGTCAATCATCACTAAATTGAAATGAAAAAGAATAGTAGTAGCCTATAACCATAGCCACCATAAGACAATAGCAGTCAAGGTTACAAAGTTGACAATGATCATAGCATAATCAATGTAGAGTTCTAAAAAATGAGGGATTTGTAGGAAACCTCATGAAAGGAGAATTGAAGTCAGATGCAATGAGTTGTACCAATGTGTTATGAAAATTTTCCTATAAGGTATAGTGTTAGATGGAATTTGTTGCATGAAATGGTATTATAGTGAGAATGAGTACAAAGGTAGTATCAAAACTATTTGACAATGACTATATGTACAGAAGGATTCTTTGGATGCATGAGGGTCAATTCACAATAGGGAATCCTTCATGAAGTCCAAATGTTTGCTATGCTTATAATAGTCTCAACATTCAAGGGATATGTTTATTATTATATGGACTCTTGAAAATGCATAAAGGATAGACACTAGAAGAGGTCACAGTCTTGAATGCAAGTGGGTAGGTGTATTATGTAAATTCCTTGATCAATGCATGACTCAAGTTGCAAGGAGACAATATATATATATATATATATATATATATATATATATATATATATATGTGTGTGGTAGTCCTCACAAATGAATTGAGTTGCATAATAGGAAAGTGATGTGAGCAGTGTATTAGAAATAAAGAGGCAACAATCCTAATTGGGCACTAGATTGTCAATGCTTGATGACAAGTGGAGTTCCTTATATGATAGTAGTAGCCTCCAAAGAAATAGTTTTATCATAGGTTTTTAGTAATAATTTTAGGAATGCATGATGTTTTGTGTTTAAGATACTATTCTAATTAAATTTTGTAACTTCAAACACATGCATATGACTATAACTAAGAGGTATCAAAGCATGAAGATAGTGAGTAATTTAAATGAGGGAACTTTGTGCACTGGGATTGAAGTTGAGATTACAATTATCAAATTTTTGCATATTCCTAATTGTGAAGGTTGAATTCCTATCATGGTTAAATCACATTTTTGCTACTTATAGATTATGAAGCACTTAAAGTTGCAGATTTTATGCTTAGAAAGGAGATATTCAAGGGTAAAATTATGAGTGAAAGAAAAATGGGATGGATGTTATTGGAATTTTTTGGGAATATTTCATTTTTTTAGTGTTTTTAGGGAGATGCATATTGTGTATCCAAAAACAAGATCTTATTTACAAGATTTATTGAGGGAGATATGGTGCATATAACAAAATTGGGGTTTATCAATAGAAATTTGGGGTGATTTGAGTTTACAACAATGTATGTCAAGGAGATTTGTCTAGAGAGTTTCAAGTCTTATTCAATGAGGACAATTGCACCCAACTTTGATCCCTTTTTTTTATGCTATAACTAGTCAGAATGGCTTAGGTACATCGAATCAATTGGACTTAATCTATTTCATGCTTGGAATTACCAATTTACAGCAAGTTAGGGCTTAAAACTTGCAAGAGCTAGTATAAAAGCAAGTGTAGGCTAGAGTGACAAAGGCCATTGTTTCTACTATTTTTGATAATTCTAATTACAGTCGTGGTCCCATTGGATATGAAGAAAACACTAAGATCATTGTAACTCAACAAGTATTTAGCCATTTCATTTTCTTTTAGCTCCTTTAATTTCAAAATAATCCTCAAATAGTTTGTGATATATAATATTCAAGTTTTCTTTTAGTGGGTTTGGTCAAAAAAAAAAAATCCTTATCTAGGGGTATTTGTTGCCTCAAATTCACCCTAGAATTGCACCCTAGAATTAATGTTTTTGAATAATTGAGGGAGAGATTAGATGGTCTTTCTATTTCCTCTCTTCACTAAATCAAATTTTGTAGTTGTGGTTTTAGGGGGAGCTTATGGTTTCATTCTATCATCCCTAAACCTTGAAAGCTTGTTTCAGTTTGATCTCTTATTGTAGTTTTTCTTGTTGAAATCATGGTTCATTTTTTTATTGGACAATGTTTTGGTGATGTTGTTCATGTTGGTTCATGTTAGTATGATGTGCATTGATGGCTATCACAAAATTTCTTAGTCAAAAATGGAGTTGATGGAAAGATATCAAAATATAATAGCTTTAACAAAATATAGTGTTTTGCATTGAATCAGTGATGTTCTGACAATTCTAGTGCTATGAAAATTCAATGGAGTGTTGATAGTGGTCTTGTATGCATCTTTCTCTTAATTGAAAATGTGTCAGGTTAATAGGAAAGCATTGCCAATTTCTCAAAATTTGATACAAGGGACAAGGAAATTCCTTAAGAATGTCATAAAACTATAAGAGAATGGATGATCAAATAGATGTTGAATCAAAAGAATAACTCCAACATCAACCCTTCCCCCCATGTTAGTAAGGTCTCCACATACAATCTTGATAGGAAATATAAACAGTTGCACAATTGTGTGAACTCACATCATATGGTAGAGCATTGAAGGATTATGCTCAGGAAATTTACAATATAGGCACAATTTTTGAAAAAATGCCATTTGTTCAAGAATACAATTATCTTTGGTATCACACTTGTTCATCATGTGTAACTAGTCATGTTTTTTTTCTTTGGGATTCTTATATTGATTCCTACTCATGCTCATGGATGTTTGAAAGATATGGTAATAAACAAAATTTCAATAGTCAATAAATGTGTATTGTTAGTTCTCAATGGAATAACTTTCAGCCAATTTCTTTCTTGGATATAAACTTTCTATTGGTCCTATTAGATAAAGATGTTTATATTTTGGTAGCTTCATTTTTGTTTCTTATAAATCTAATTATTTTAAGTATCACTTGTGCAAAATACTAAATTTCTATTAACTGACATTTGTGAGCAACTTATTATTTTTCTAATCTTGTGAAAGCTCAAACTGAATTTATGATTTTAAAGTCATGTTTTATAGCAAGGTTATTTCCTAGATTCTTGATTTTGTGGAGTAGATTGCAAGAATAGTTAGAGTGGAAACATACATATTCTAGATTAAATCTTGGAAAACTGTCACCCCCATTACCTATTCCACAAATTATATTAAAGCCTACTTATGTGGATTCAAAATTTGTACCTAAAGTTACACGTGGAATACAAATTCATGATGCTAAGGGGATAACACATATGAGAGCTTCAAGATAGCTTGGCTTTCACATCCTATATTAGGTTGGAACATTGATAAAATTATGCTTTAGTCTACAAAATTTTAATCAAACTATTTCCAATAAATTATTTTTCATTGATAACAAGAACATACAAATATTTCATTGATATTTTAGGCTTTCCCACATTACCACTGGCATGACTTGAAGATTTTGTGGGAGAGAAGGAACCCCTACTCTCCCACAAACTCTTCAAGTCATGCTAGTGGTAATGCAAGAAATCCTGACTTCTGTTTCACATCTTTCAGTTGCATATCTATTCCTAGTGGTTCCTTCTCCCAAAAGGTGACATCGCAACAAATTCTCTAGGAAGGGATTCAATTTAAGGATTTGTAGAGCCAATTTAATTGATCTAATTATTGATTTGATCGAGCATACCTAGTGATCCAAGCCCTAGAGCGTAATTTAGTGCTTATACAATCCTAGCTATGATACATCAGGTTGGCATATAGATCATGCCAGTAGTATTGTACTTCAAGCTTTCTTGCATTACCACTGGCATGACCTAAAGAGTTTATGGGAGAGTGGGTGTTCCTGCTCTCGCAAACTCTTCAAGTCACACTATTGC
Source organism: Sequoia sempervirens (assembly GCA_007258455.2). Lineage (NCBI taxonomy): Eukaryota > Viridiplantae > Streptophyta > Pinopsida > Cupressales > Cupressaceae > Sequoia > Sequoia sempervirens. The sequence goes on from VDFB02000363.1 coordinate 71,943,855, forward strand.
TAAAGTGGGAAATCCTAAAAAATCAATGAAACAATTCACTTGCCTTGTCTATGCTTCAAAATTTTCATGTCTGTCTAGCAAGGCACTTGAAACTACAACATATGACAAAAAATCCTTGCTTTTATGCTTTGTTGGATGTCCCTTGATTATTAATGGATATCTAATGTAGTGCACATTATTATAGTGCAAACCTATTTTTTAGATTGTTTCATTTAGCATCACTAATATTCTCCACAAGAACATTGTCCCTATTTAAAATGATGGAAATGGTTCAAATCTCTCAAAACAATTTCTCTTGCAACCATCTTGGAGATGAATTTAGATGTAGTGTGAAAATCAGAACATACTTGAAGGTTCTTAACAACTCTAATAGTTGTACCAAAGGCCATGTTTAACAAATCAAATGCAATTACTAAATTTTCACTATGGTGCAAGATACATGATTCTTTTTTCTTCTATTTCACAACATTAAGTAAAAGTCTTGAATTTGGAAATACCCTACTACCTTCATTTTCTGGGACAATTTTTCCAATTTTGCATAGATCTCCCATGTTTGTAGATGTGATCTATCTCCTACACAAAAAATAATGTACCATTTTATGCCTTTCAATCCAACTACATGCAGGTATCTTTTTAATTCCTCTATCTTTCATCAATCTCCTTACTAATTGAACCTCACCACACCTGCCCACTTCTCCACATATGTTTTAGAGAAGAACATAAGCTGCAACATTTTTAGAATCCAACTAAAAAAGTAGTGTTGTTGGAATACTTAGCCTATATTCATATGTATGATCCACATGCACCAAAGATTTAACTTGCATCTTAGTAATAATGTTTAGGGTTTCCTCAAGATAGCCAACATGGGAAAAAATTTCAACCATACACACCTAATGATCAACTATATATGTAATGCAATAAGGTTTACTAACGTGTGAAGTATGTGCAACCCTCATCTACTAAACCTGCATGACTTCATGCATCTAGAACACAAGCAAAGCTTCTAATGTTGGTGTTCCAAAGTGCATTAATTCAAAGTTTTTGAGAGCTTCCTTGCAAAATCCATTTTGTGTAGATTTTGCAATCATATCATTTCATTCCATGAGATGACATCTCTTTGAGGAATTTTGTCAAACAATTCATTTTTTACTATATTTTGGTGTCAAATCTTTGGTAATTATGGTGAGTTTCATTACATTCAAATTCTGAATTATGGGAAATTACATACAGTAAATAGATTGATGGTCATTTGGATAGTGAAATTAGCTCTCTTAGAAATTAAATGAAATATCTTGTCTTGAAATATCTAGAAGCATTATTTTAATTAAAGAGGCTTTTGTGGTTATTTTTGTAATAATGATTTTAAAGTGCAACTAGCTTGCAATTTTCATTCAAGATACAAGTCATCAAAGTCAAGCACATACCAAGAAGATGATACTCTACTTCAAACCCTCAACCTCACTTAGTTTAGTTTGTTTACATGGGGATATTGAGGAAGTTTCTAAACAATTAATATATATCATTTGTTGTTTGTGAAGGATAATCCTATGAGATCCAATATGGAAATGGATCAATATCCAATTTCTTAAGTAAAAATGATGTCATAGTTGGGAAACTTGTTGTGTAACATCAGGTTAGTAATTTTTGGATGTTAAGGCTTCCTAGTTGGATATCAAAGATCTTTTCTCATCAATTTTATATGTGTGAATTGTGGGAGTTAGTAAAATAATATATAAAACTCACAAACTCAATGAGACGCATTACATTAAAGATTTGAATCACAAAATTAACCTAGTTAAAACAAAGAAAATCTCTAAAATCATTCCATTGTTCTCTATTCTCAAGGATTCATTAAACCATATTGGCTCTCAGATTTGTGTATGCACTATAATTGTTATAATGACAACTTGAGAAACGAGATAAAATGCAAGAATCTAGTTTCTACATGATTTAATCTACAAATGATAATGGTGATATGATAATGGATAATGATGCTAGAGATTGTGGTGAAAATGTTGTATACAATCTAAGATGATAATGGAAATGCAAATACTAAACTAAGGAATGATTATAAGTTAAAATGGTACTATAATAAATTTTGCTAAATGCTAAAATATTCTAAATGTTCAAACTCTAAATGCTCCAAGTGCTCCAATATTATTCATGCATGATAAGTTTACTCAAAGATGGGATTGGATGATCTAAAATGTTGTATCAAGAGGTTGTATTTATAGAAATTACAAAGCATCTTGTGATGTGGCAACAATCAATGGTCAAGATTTAAACATGAGAGATGAATGGTGGATATGGAAGAATCATGGAGGATGTTCCCTTGACCAAAGGCATCATGCCAAATGTATGAGGGAATAAAATGTGTGAAAGAGCCAAGTTTCCAAAGTTTGTTTTGGAATTGGTTGAGAATAATGCAATTTAAACATTAGACATGTATTTAAATTCATGTGACACTTGATGAGGTGGCAAGAGGAAAATTTGTAGACATGTGCCTAAATTCAAAATTAGAAAGAATCAAGGAGGATGTTACCTTGACCAAAGACAACATACCAATTGTATGAGGGAATAAAATGTGTGAAAGATTCAAGTGTGTGAAAGAGACAAGTGTGTGAAAGTGTCAAGTGTGTGAAAGAGCCAAGTGTGTGGGAGAATAAAATGTGTGAAAAGGCCAAGTGTCCAAAGTTTGTTTTGGACTTGATTGAGGATAATTGTAATTTAAATATTAGACATATTTAAATTCTTGTGACACTTGATGATGTGGAAAAAAGTGTTGTAGACATGTGACTAAATTTGAATTTGGAAGTATTCAAACTTATTGAGAAGATATTTAATTAAATAAAACAAACTATAGAAATTTTTTTATTTAATTAATTTTAGAAGAATGTGATTCAAAATGAATTTAGAAAATTGTGAACTATATAAATAAATTGAGAATTTATTTATAAGTAGATGAAATAAAAGGGGTCATTAATTAAATAATTAGTATTTAATTAATTAATTGTCTTGACAGATTTTAGGTGTATACATTTTTTGCCTCTTTGAAGTAATGTGTTTACACATTGCTTCAAAGAAAAAATTGTTGTTGATGCTGAGAATTTTTTTTTATGCCCTAGATGCTAATTTTTAGGTGATGATGGATATATGCCCCCTCAAGAGATAAATTGATGATTTTTTTTTTAAATAGGATTTTTTGAATTTTTTTGAAAATTTTGATGATTCGATGATTTATCTCCCAATAAAGAAAATTGATTTTTCCAATTTGATTAAATTGATGCCCTATTTTTCCTCCTTGTGTTTGATGATTGATAGTCCCTTCAGTTGATTGCTTTTGATGATGTTTGATGTTGATATATTTGATGATGATTGATCTCATGATAGGTGAGAATCAATGATAGGATGATGATGATGATTGACCTCATGATAGGTGAGGATCAATGATATGATGATGATGATTTCCCTCATGATAGGTGAGGATCAATGATAGGATGATGATGATTGACCTCATAATAGGTGAGGATCAATGATAGATTGATGATTGACCTCATGATAGGCGAGGATCAATGATAGATTGATGATTGACCTCATGATAGGTGAGGATCAATGATAGATAGATAGATTGTTGATTTGTAATATGTTATGATCATAAGAGGATTTCCACATCTGGTGTAGGTGGATTTAGATTTGATTGAGTGATGTGGTCTATCATCTTTGATTGATATGCCCCAATATAGGATTGATTAATGTACTAAGACTTGATGATATACACTGATTCAATTGAGACATTATGATTTCTACCATGTTATTGATGATGTAACTCTTGATATTTGGATATCCTTGTACACTTGGCATTATTTTGAGATATAAATGATATGTAGCGATGATGATGATTGATCTATGTGTCTATATGTGTTAACTATGATGGATGCATTTTATTTCTTATTTATGATGCTTATGTGATGTTATATATGATGATGGTATGATATGTTATGCATGCAAATGATGAAACATGTGTTATGATTCTATGATGATTTATGAATGATGCCCATATGATACATGTGATGGATCTTATTATACTGATGAAATGTGATACATTTTATGTTTTTGTACTCTTCCAATGCAAATGGATGGTGCAATGAATGGATGAATGTATGATAATGTTAATATGTGAGTGAATGGATGGATGAAATGATCTTATGATGGTGCATGGTTCTATGTTTTTATGATTCTTATATGGTGTGTATGTTATGTTTATATAATTGATAATGCAATGATGATGCTTATGTGATGTTTATGTGATGTATGCAATGATGATATGATAATGCATGATTCATGATTTTATATGCTTTATAGATGATTTTTTATGCTATGTGTAATGGATTTGATTATGCAAATGATGTGAGATGTTCTATGTGATGATTATGCTGATCTAGCTAGTCCTTTGTCAGTCTTGGATTTGAGTAATAACAAATTCATACACCCTAGCAAATCTATCTTCACTACTAGTTTTAGATGTTCATAATAATGGCATTATCTCTTTACCAATCATGTTCTTTAGCAACTTGTTCTTCTTGGAAATCTTACTCTGCTAGATATGTCTTTCAATCTTCTTAATGGACCATTATACCATATCATGTTCTTCAACAACTTTTTCTTCTTTGAAATCTTACTATGCTGGATATGTCTTTCAATATTCTTAGGTGAATCCAAGATCCATTTTATTCAAGGAGTAAATGATTTCAGTGATGCATCAAGTTCAATTATAGATACATCAAGTTTAATTATTCCTTTATTAGAATAGAGATACTTTTCTTCTTGGAAATATTACTCTACTGCATGTCTTTCAATCTTCTTAATGGACCAATTTCTTAATCCATCAATAATTGATGAAATGATTTTTATTATGCAAGTGAGATGCAATGCACTTCTTTTTGTGTTTTCTAATGTGGATATTATGATGTAATGCATGGATGGATGAATGATGAGATGATGTATATATAACATGGTAATGCTTTCTAATGTATGTAAATGATGATGTAACTTATGTGCAACTATACAAGAATGATGTGTTTTTGGTAATGTCAAGTGTACTCAATCCATTAATAATGGAGATAACATCATTGTGAAATTGTTTCAGCCTTGGAAAACCCCTAAAAATAGATGCAACACTGATATGAATGCAACCTACCCTAATCATGCAAATGTCATTGAAACAACCGATTTCTTGTGCTTTTTATCATCATAGAGCCTTTAAAATGTTGAAAGTGAGTACAAGCATCGATGACATAATTTAGACCATGATGACATGAGTACTATTTTCATGATTTTTGATATTGCAAGTTAACACAAGCATCTAGGTATAATTGAACTAAGATGACCTGAGTATGTAAATAGACAAGATTTAATCATGTTCCTATGCAAATTCAAAATTTTATCAATGATACTTTGTAGAGCATGTCCCACAATAATTTGGATAGTAGTAGTGATCAACTCATAGATAGTAGACAAAGAAAAATCATACTCCTTCCTTTCCTCTCTAGTTCAATACATCATCGAGGTGCTCTAGAGATATGATGACAAAAATCAAATCACAATAATTGAACATTCATGCTAACGTGATAAAGCCACGATTCATAAGAACATCATCCATTTAAATTTTTCTTTTATTTTGATTGATTTAACTATTTGATGTTTGATATGGATGATTAATGTGTTCATGATTGAGCTTGATGTTCAATGTTGGATTGTACTATGATCATTGTGTTTGTTGTGTTGTATGAATTTTTGTTTGTCTTGTTTTTTTAAGCTCAAATTTTATTTCCCCCAGCGAGTTCAATATTTTCCCCCCAATCTAGGGTGAGACACAATCGTAATGCCAAGATATGTACATGAAGCTTACTGATGATAGGAAAATTAATGGTGAAAGAGAATGGTTGACATGCTCAAAAAGATGGAAGAGCTAATCTATCACAAATAATTCCTATTTCCAAGTTTTCACTACTTGTTTTTATTACACTTTTTCAGATTTTAAGATTTTTTTTATTTTTTTATTTTTCACTTTTTTTGTATTTTTCTTATTTTTTGTTTTTTTGTATATTTCCTTTTTTGATTTTTTGTATTTTTATCTTTTTTTATTTTTTTGGTGTTACCAAGATGCTTGTTTGTCAGGTTTTCATCAAGGTAACCATTTTTTTAGGATATTTTATGATATTTTTGTATTTTTTCAAGACTTTTATTGATGCACTGAATGAGTTGGGTGTAGAATTTCTTGAGATACAGGTTGTTAAGGGGTTCCTCAAAAAAATCCCCTTCAGGTGTGGACAACTGATATGCTCCCAATCTAAAGACTGATATGATGCTTTGATCCTATGTGAATGGCTGAACTGGATGAAAGGACCAATTGGAATAAATAGTATGAGTGGCAAGTATGGAGTGTGATAGATATGATAGATAAAAGAGGCTATGATAGGATCCCTAATTTGGACACTACATGGGTCATCAAGCTTTAGAAAAAAAGGATCTTGGGCAACTGATGAGTTATAGTACATGAAGGGGTCATGATCAAAGGCACATTGAAAGACATCACCAATGGAAGTGTAATGATATGATGGGAAGGTAAACATGGATGAGTGGAATGGGATATGTGGTATGAGTGAGATGGAGAGAGACCATAGATCAACAAGTTATTTCTTTGATTTTCTTCTTTGATAGATTCCCCCAATGATTGGTGGGGAAGAGGCATATTTGAAGATCGAATTTAACATGCTTTTATTTTTTAATTTTATTTTTTATTTGTCTAATAGCTTCTTATGTTGGCTAGGAGACTTGTCTAGATATTTTTTTCTTTTTCTTTTGTCCAATAGCTTTTTGTTTCGGCTAAAGGAATTTTCTTGATCCTCTTTTGTTTTTTACTTTTCCAATAGATTTTCGTTTTGGCTAAAGGAATTTACTTGATCTTTCTTTCTTTGCATGCTTTCTTTTGATTATGGATGTCCATTTGATAAAGGAATTTTTACCTTTGATTCTTCACTTTCCTCTTTTATATTTTCATTGAGTGATACTTGTTGATCCATGTCTATGAGGTGGATGGATGTGGATGGGATGGATGAAGTGAGAATGGTAGCGGTGATTCCATCAATAGAGTCTTTGATACTATCCTTTTCGTTAGTGTTAATGTCAAAAGAAGCTTGCACATCCTTAATGACTTGGAAAGATGGATTAGTAAAGGCCACAATATGAGATTCATAACCTATCCAATGACAGGTGGGATAAAAAGATGATGGTTGGATATCCTCATCGAGGTCATGATCAAAGAATGGGTTATCATAGATGTCTTGGTCAAATAGGGGGTTGTCCTGGGTATCAAAAGTTTGCGTGGGAGTAGATATGGGAAGGGTAGGTGTATCAACAAGATCACAAAAGGTTTCAATCCTAGCATAGTCATCTTCACGCATTCCTTCTATATTTGTCTCAGCATCATTATTGGAATTATGATCCTTCATGATGGCAGTAGCAACATCTTTTGCTAAAAAATTATCCAAACGATATTCTCCACATCCTAGATCATGGATTTGGACCTTGGGGTTTGATAGTGCAGTAACTCTAGTAGATGCTTTTAAGGATTCAAGATCAACTTGTGTTTGGGAAGAAGATACTTCTTAATTTCTAGGGTTTCTAGCTATAGGACTTAGATTATGGTTGTATGTCAAATAATTATGATCTCCTTGAATTGTGATTTCAACTCCCTCATGGGAAAACTTCGAACATTGATGGTATGTAGAGGATATTGCTTGCATTTCATGTATCCATAGTCTTCCAAGGAGGATATTATAGGTCAAGGAGAGATCAAGGACTTGGAAAACCACATATTTCACCATAGGTCCAACTCTGATTGGTAGAGTAAATGATTCTTTAGATAAGCACTCCTTTGCATCATATCCCTTCATGGTAATATTTTTACTAGAGTCTATTACATTTTCAAAATATCCCAATGCATGTATAAACTTTAAAGAGCAAATATTTAAACCGGTTGCTCCATCTATTAGAACATGTTTGACCAAACATATATAGATCAAAACCTTAATATGAAGTGGAGAATTATGGGGATGGGTGAGTGATGCATTATTGTATTCAATAAATGATAGGAAATAAGGTGTGGTAGAGTGTCCCACCATAGCTTGGGATTGACAAACTCTCAAATTAGCTAGTACAATGTCTTTTTTATCATGAATTTGATTGTGAATTGCAGAAATTTTAAGAATGGTAGTGTCATAGACATAGTTTAAATTCTTCCCTTGTTGATTGATGAAGAATATTCCCCTTTTTTCATAATTTGGCAGAGGTTTCTTAAATGCTCCATGATCATTGTTCATTTGGGTTCCTTCTACAAATATGGTTCTATAATCAATCAAGTCTTGTATCAAATGTTTCAATTATATACAATCATTTTTCTTGTGTCCTTTGTTTCAATGAAAATCGTAGTAATGTGTATCATTCCACCAGGACGGTTTAACTTGTGGGTTATAATCTCATTCCTTTGGTAATGTTATGACTTTAGCTTCATGAAGCTCTTTCAATGCTTATTCAAATGATTGTCCTAAAGGTGTGAACCTTCTTCAATTTGAGGATGTTCGATATGGTGGTGGTTTGGTTTCAACATTGATTTGTTGTTTTGGTTAGAATTTTGATTTTTGGTTGGATTGTTGTTTTGATTTGTCTTGGTGGTAGTTGTTGTCAAGTTAAATACTAGTTTTTCATTTTGTGTTTTAGCCGAAGCATCATTGTTACCAACATTCTTATTTTGTTGCAAAAACTTTGGTTTATCATTGTTGTTGTAATTGTTGGAGGAGCTTGATGAGTTGTTTTCATTGTAAATTTTTATGACCCCTCTCTTGACCAATGCTTCTTCGATTTTGATCCCATTCTCAATCATTTTCTCAAAGGTAGGTGGACATTGTAATTCTAGTCTATAACTCATCTCATCACTTATGTTGTCAATAAATATTTCCATCTTTTATTTTTTTGGTATGGGACAGTAATATCTTGCAGACAACCTTCTCCATCTTTTCAAAAATATGAGGAATAATTCACCCTTCTTTTATTTGGCATTGCAAAGGTCTTTCATTTTTATCTCATGTTGAATGTTATAGGAGTATTGGGTGATGAATTTGTTAACCAATTCTTCCAAGGTTCTAATTGGTGGTGCAACTTTGGAGAACCATTCAATGCATTGTCCACCTAGGCTCAATGGAAACAATATCATCAAGTAAGTTTCTTCATGTGCAAATTCAAGACTCGTGGTTCTAAATTTCCTTACATGATCTATTGGATTTTTTTTACCATTGTATTTATCATACTTTCAGAATTCACAATGTTTGGGAAAAGGAATCATGTTGATATTTTTATGAAAATGATATGGAAAAATGTCTTGTAGCAAGTATCATTTTGAGGTTCCCCTTTGCATGTCAAGAATTTTTTTTTGGAGATTTTTCATTTGATGAGTTAATGCAATCACTTGTTCTAAATCATTTTCAGGATTTTTAGGAGATTATTTCAATTGATTAACATCAAAGTCATCAAGCAATTTGACACCTTGTTTAGCTAGCATTAGTAAGTATTTTTCCCCATTTCTTTCAAAAATATTTTCTAAGCACTTGTGGAAATTTGGATCTTGTTCAACATGTTGGATGTCTTCCTCAGTTATTTCTTCACCTTCAGTGTTGTGGCTTCCATGGAAAGGATTCTCTTCAGGTTTAGCCATGGTGTTTTGAGTCTCAATGTTCGGAGTTTCGATGTTTTGAGTTTCAATATTTTGAGTTTCAAGTTCTTTCTCCTTGAGTTTCTACTTTTTTAATCTTGTTTGAATGGGCATACAAGTGTTATACTTTGACTTAGAAACTTTGATTATTGTTTGGAAGAGTGCCAAGGATGAAAACTAAGTCAAATAGAATGACAAATTCTATTGATGAGACTAAGTTTAATTTGATTATATAGCTTTTATTCGTGATGAAAGGATGACAAATCTTGATAATGAAACTTAGCTTAATAATCAAAGGTGTGATAGGTTTGATGATTTAGGCACTTTTAGGTATTAGATCTAGGTTTAGTTTGAAGAATTCCACTTGTAGAGGTTAGTTTTCAACAAGTTATACTTTGTGGTACTTGAGGAATGATTTTGTGTTGGAAAAGATCCTTAGTTCTAGTTCAAACTAACAAACAAGGGATAAAAATAACTCTAGTTTTTTATTTAATGGACACACTAAAATAGAGCCTAGATGTGCTAAAAGATTGCATAGATGCACTAAAATAGAGAATGTATGTGCTAAAATACTGTATTGATACGCCATTAAATAGACCAAATGCACTAAAAGACTGCATGGATGCACTAATAAAAAAACTGGACACACTAGAAAATGTACCGAATGTGCTAGAACAGTGAATGAATGTGCTAAAATCTAGACTCAATGCATTGAATGATGACTTACATGCACTATAAAACAAACTGTATGCATTAGAAAAGGTAGGGATGTGCTAGACTACCCCTAAGTATGTTATTTTGACTAGATATTTTGGAAATGAATGCACTAAAACAGGTTCTAGGTGTGCGAAAATATTTCACATACCTGCTAAAACAAAGAATGAATGTGCTAAAGTGGAAGTTTTCAGTATTTTTGGTAATCTATATGTTTGTTTTGCTTTGAATTTGAGTGTTTCCAAGGTGTAATCTGATGAACAATGGATTTTGCTCAAGTTTACAAATTTTGGGAATTAAGCATTTAAATGGATGATTTTCTTGAATTATGACTTCAAACACAGGAGCAAGTTGTCAAACAATTGTTTGCACCTAGGAACTAAACATTGAGTGTGTATTCAAGAATCTGGTATGATTCCTTTGCTTTCCACAGGTATAACATAAGAGAAGAAAGATCAAACACTTTTGTATTCTCAAGGGCCACTTAAAATACCATAGCCCACATCTTAGAACCATGTCACGACTGGCCAACTTCGACACTGATTTCCGGATGACCGGGTGATGCTGAGACTGATCTGAGATAATCAACGGAAAGCCTACTGAACAAGGAAGAAATGTCTGCTGGGAGACACAACTACACAATCCATTGTTTAACCCCTTGAAAAATTAGGCGCACCTGATTAAATTACTTTACGGGTTCCAGACTTAGCCATTTCCCTAAACTGCCATCTGACACTTCAAACGGCTGCTGACGGTGAACAGTAAACCCTGTTGATACTAGACGAAACTCACGACGTGACTGGAGATATTCTGCATCCAATGACTGTATGCATGACAGCTAAAAGATGTGTTAAGGGCCTCAAAAAGAAAAGCACCCCTGGCTCATGGTTGCACTTTTGTCTTTTCGACGAAAATCAAACGTCATCAAAATACCCTACTTTGACGACTGATATCTGGAGCTGGGATGACCCGATTCAGGCATTGTCTGTTTCAACGGACAGCCAGGAGGGCCTATAAGAGAAGTCACTGGAGGTGACGAGGCAAGAAAACTGCTTCTAAGACCTCAAAAACTCTAGTGCGTATTTTATTTATGTTTACCGCTCCCAGACTTAGCCATTTTTCGAACATCTTCTCTTTGCAGTATTACACTAAAGACCTCGCACACACGAGCGACTGCCAAATGCTGAAGGCTGACGGCTATGCTCGTTGGAAAGATAAATTGATTACGCTCAATAGTCGTGAAGACTTCAAACGCGAACAGGCTCATCTGACCAGTCTAAAGGCTAGGCGCCTTAAGACTATGAAAATGCACTAAAAACCATTTGTTGGTTCGCCCGTAAAATTACGTGCTCGATAGAATCTCCGCCATGACCACCAGGAACGTCGGATCGACAAGTTGAATGATGTGTTGCGGAGCTAGGCTAGAATACTACTGATGTCGTGAAGACTCTGTCTACAAATTTTGGCATCTGGAGGGTCCTTTAAGCCAGCGCCCCTGGCCTGTACTTGCACTGGGCATAAACGGAGAAGCTCAGAAACGTGAAAACTCCATTTTAAGCTGATCTTTGGACGATCACCTGAACTCTGAGAATCAGATGACTTTGCTTGATATCTGTTGGATAAGCAGACCGGTTAGCAACAAATTGCATCCAGCAACGAAAATGTCGAGATTTACCCCTTTGAGATGGGCTCCTTAGGCTAGAGGTGTGCTTTTTCCAAAAGAGCAAAATTTCATCTCCTAAAATTTAGGATTTTAACTTCACACGATAATCGAGCTGAGAGTCTCAATGCCTCACGGATAGCTCGTGGATAGCCGACCGAGATTGACTGATGCTTGAGCACTTTCAGCAAGATATTGACCTTGAATAAGTTGGGCGCTCTGGCTATACTTGCGCTTTTGTGATTTTCCTCTGAAATCTCCATGATTTGATCTTTAAAAACTCTGTTTCGATCATTGAAATGACCGTCTGCAATATGAAATGTCGTCTGCAATACTCCTCCATCGTGAAAATCTTCATTTTGAGTCTCTGCTTCAGGTTTTGACCAATATAACTGACTTTGACTGACAAACTATTGACAAAAACTCCATGCTTGACGTTACCCAAAACTGCGTTTTACAACATTTTAGCAAGGTTTAGACTTTTAAATGCAAAATGCCTTGATGAAGCAAAAAAATTGGTTTGGGTACAACATTAGGCTCCGTCTGGTGACCATGTCGGATACCTACGGCATAGGAGAACTTAAGAATCTCAGTGTGAAGTAGACCAGTCTTTAATCATTGGGCATTGGAGTCAGGACTTTTCCCTAATCACCTAAAACTTGGAATTTCCTAAAAAACTTAACCTAGAAAATCACCTAAACAAGACTACCTAAATCACCTAAACCACGACAAAACGTCACGAAACGGGGAAATACAATACGATATTACTTACAAAATATTTACAATATTACTCCTCCCCCGAAGGGTTGAAGTGTTTAAGATATTGCCCGCTATAAGGAAGCGAGAAGAGCCTTCCATCCTGATGCGAAAGAATATAAGTGTTCTCTCCTGCGGATTCGTGAATCTAGAAGGGCCCTAACCATAAGGAATCAAATTTTCCATGCATTCCTTTTGGCTCATGCCTTTTGTCCCACAAAAGGACTTGATCTCTGATTTGAAAGTCTCGATGACGAGCTTTCTTATCAAAAATTTTCTTCACTCTCTCTTCGTGCTGAGTGATCTTATCAACAACCTCCATCCTTTCTTCTTGAAGTTTCATCAGGAGCAAGATCCTCTTCTAAATAGGATCATTGAATTCTTCATCCTCTACTGCTGATGCTAACTATAAAGCAGACAACTCCAATGTAATGGGCAGAATGGCTTCTGTACCATACAAAAGTATAAAAGGCGAGGTGCCAATAGCTCTTTTAGGAGTTATACAATCAGCCCAAAGAGCGTCGTATAACTTGGTATGCCAAGCCCGTTGATTTGACTCAACCAACTTGCGTATGATTGTGACAATGTTCTTATTGGATGATTCGGCTTGTCCATTACCCTGAGGGTAATAGTCTGATGAATGAGATAACATGATGTCGTGATCAAAACAAAAACTTAAAATCTCCTCTGACGAGAAGCAAGTAGCATTATCAGTCACAATTTTTCGAGGAACTCCAAAGCGAGAAATGATATTCTCCTTGAGAAAGCTGCAAACCACTTCGGACGTAGCTCGTTTAGTAGGAATTGCCTCAACCCACTTTGTAAAATAATCTGTCGCTGTAAGGAAAAAAACATGCCCCTTGCTGGAACTTGGATTGACGGGACCTACAAAATCAATACCCCATTGCTGAAATGGAGCATCTATGATAACTGGCCTGAGAGGAAAGGATGCCAATTTCACTTTACCAGCAAACTGCTGACATAACTGACATTTGTACACCCAATCATATGCATCATGAAACATAGTTGGCCAATAGAACTGTGCTCGTAGAATCTTGAATGCAGTGACCCTAGATGAAAAGTGTCTTCCGCATGCCTGATTATGAAAAGCCTCTAACAACCTTCGCTGCTGATCTCTTCCGACACATAATAAGAAAGTTTCGTCAAGGCCACGCTTGTACAGAACGTTATTAACTAGCACGAAATTCTTTGCTTTCAATTTCAATGTTCTTTTCTGTTGTTTGTCCATGTGATGTGGACATTCTCCATATGCTGAATAATACCAAAGAGGTGTGTACCATTCTTCTGCAGAATTAACTAGTAAGACCAAAGGTAAGTCTTCTTTAACTTCTTGATCTGAACTAACTCCACCATTGCTTTTGAACTTGCGATCTCCATCTTCCGCCAATAGCCTACAAAGGCCTTTCCCGCGAACAAGCTTGGTTGGCTTAATCTCCAGATCATATTCTTGAACTTTCGCAATCCAATTCCCTCTTTTGGTACCCATCTCTTGCTGAGTAAGCACACTTTTTACTGCTGGATCGGTGACATACACCGTAGTATGTGAATTCAAAAGATAAAACCTAAAATTTTTGACAGCTCTGACGACAGCATAAGCATTCTTCTCGATCTAGGAATAACGCATCTCAGCTTCTTTGAAATTAGCACTCATAAAAGAAATAGGAGATTCACCCTCCTCACTGAGTTGTTGTGTCAAAATGGCAGACAATGAATGTTCTGACGCATAACAATAAAGAATGAAATCCTTCTGAAAGTTAGGCCGAACTAACACTGGTGCATTAGCAATAGCTTCTTTTATCTTGGTAAAGGCATGTTTGCCTTCATCCGTCCACACAAATGTAGACGTCTTCTTTATCATTGTTGATATCTCCTTTGTCAGCTCTGAGAAATCAGGTACAAATCTTCGGATAAAGTTAACTTTACCCAAAAATGAGTGCACCTATGTTTTGCTCGTAGGGAGAGATAGGTTTTTGATTGAATCCACCTGATTTGGATCTATTTTGGTACCTTCTTTGGAAATGATATGACCAAGTAACTTTCCCTCCGTTACCGCAAAGATTGACTTCTTTGGATTCAAAGATATTTTATGATACCTACATCTCTCAAACACTTTCACAAGGTGTGAAAAGTGATCACTCCGTTTATCTAAAAAAATGGTTAAGTCATCAAGATAGACGACTATGATCTTATTCCTAAGATCCCCAAACACTAAATCCATGGCTCTCTGAAAAGTAGCACCGGCATTGATAAGGCCGAAAGGCATCCTCTCATAAGCAAACGTTCCCCACGGCGTGGTGAAAGCTATTTTGATTTGATCCTCCTCAACCACTGCAATCTGATTATAACCAGAAAAACCATCAAGAAGTGATAGCATTTCCGATCCGGTAACTGTCTACAATGTATGCTCCATGATTGGTAAGGGATAATTGTCTTTTAAGGACGATTGATTTAAGTTCCTAAAATCAATGCAAATTCTGATTTCTCCATTCTTTTTGCGCACAAGAACGATATTTGACACCCAGGTGGAGTGATGAATAGGAAAAATTATTTTGGAATCCACCATAATATGAATTTCCACATAAATAGTATCTTGAATTCGCGGATTATAATGTCTTTGTTTCTGCCGGAAAGGCTTCACTTCAAACTTCAGCGAAATTGTATGAGACAATTCAATGGGTGTGAAGACCTTTAAATCTTCATATGACCAAGCAAAAACATCCTTGTACTGCTTGAACAAGGCGATAAACCTCTCAGTCTCCTCCGGAGTACAACACTTGCCCAAATTCACAAGCTGAGGCTTGTCTTCAGTACCTATGTTGACTTGACGGTATTCTGATGAAGTATTCACCCCTGACCTTTTCTGATCTTTGATGTAACGATCATGCCTGTCAAAAATATCCTCTAAGGATACAAAACCTTTAGGAATCTGATTTCCTTTCAACTGTATGATTCCAGATTCTATAACCTCAGATTCTTCAGTAATTGACTCTCTATGAGGAGTTAAACTCCCTTCAAAGAACAATTCTTTGTAGTTGTCTCCCATGACGAGAAACTCTTTGATATCTTCATCATCACTGAAGACTTGCCAGTTGTCTGAGTTATCAGGCACAGCTGGTCTGTAAATTAACTCAATAGCAAATGAATTCTGACGAAAATCAAAATTAGGCATGAAAAGAGCGGCTGAAACTGCAAGCGCATCAGCTTTGCTATTGTTCATTCTTGAAATGTATTTGATATTAAATGCATCAAACCATTCAATTGCATTCCATACTCTCTGCCTGTAGTTCTGGAGATGATTCTTTCTCATGTGAAATTGCTCTCTGACCTGCTTTACGATCAGCTTTGCATCTCCTTCAACTTGAAGCAGCTTGATTCCCATATCCTTTGCGTTTTTGAGACCTAACAAAAGTGCCTCGTATTCTGCAGTATTATTAGTGCAATCGAATTGCAATCTATATGCAAAAGGATATAAACGACCTTCGGGAGAGATAATCACTACTCCCGCTCTGGAACCTGAAGTCGAACAACTGCCATCAAACTGCATCGTCCACACTTTCGATTCTTCATCTAGTAACTCGTTGGAAAGTGCAAAATTCTAACAATCATCTGTCACTTCAGACACCATAGCGTATGTGCCTGGACCCGTGTCTTGATACAACACTTGAGCATGTGGGTCCTGGGACTTAACCACTGTAAACTTTGATTTGGTTTTTGGCTCTAATTTGAAAGTACCTTTCTTCAATGGAATTGTCGCGAATGACCAATCCATCTGTATTTCTCCTCCGAGATCCTTGCAAAAACTTCTACTATGTAACATCCCGTAACTGGTAGGAATATCAGCTACTAGGATAGTCATCATAATCTTCTTTTCTGGACACGATGCTAGCCTCACTTGCGCATCTTTGAGTTGACCAACTAACAGCACCGGTTTGGACTCAAGTGAGTAACACTTTTCCTCAGTCGGGGTGCACGAAAGTCCCAACGCATTCATAATCTGTAAGGGCATTATGTTGTCTGAAGCTCCACTGTCAATTATGCAATTGCTCAGCTTGAAACCTCCTATATATAAAGATATATAAAACGGCCTCGGCTTCTCTTCTGCAAGAACTGAGGATTGTAATAATGTTGGCTGAACGACATTCTTCTTCTTAAGAACGTTCAAGATCCTATCCAACTGCTCTGGATGATCTTGTAAATACTCCAGCTGAGATATCTGCACCTTAGTCTTCATCATGGAAGAAACAATGTCAAAGCTTGCTGAAGACGTATCTAAAGGTGCTGGCAAGATATTCTCTTGTGAAGGTTTTTGATTAGAAGTAGAAACTACTTCCTTTGCTTTCGCATTCAAATTTCATTTTTCCTCTTCCTCCTTCTGTGCCTTAAAATGTTGAGCACGAGTGAACACAGGTGAAGTGATATTCTCGTGATTCACTGCAAGAGAAAAATGACGGGATTCTTCTTCTTCTTCAATAATGGGTTCTCTATCAAAATATCCCGTTGCGGAGTCGCCATCAAACTCGTCTGTATGTGAAGAGACGACGTTTGAACTGGAAGGAATGAAGTCTGAACTAGGAGCGGAATCCGCAAATCCCATGAGCTGATTCATTCTTTGGTTTTTCAGACAAGTAGCCCCGGTATGCTCTGCTGAATCATGGAATGTGCAAAAGACCGTAGCCTTCTCAGCTTCATTGTTTTGTCTTGGTTCTCCTTGCGGAAACTTTGACTTGAAATTATTATACGGCTGAAAGTTATTCCTTCTTGGCTGATATGCTGGTTGTGATTGAAAAGGTGGTGGGGGCAAGGCTGGTTTCCCTTGAGGTGGCGACTGCCGTTTTAGTATCGT
This sequence comes from Sequoia sempervirens, assembly GCA_007258455.2. NCBI lineage: Eukaryota > Viridiplantae > Streptophyta > Pinopsida > Cupressales > Cupressaceae > Sequoia > Sequoia sempervirens. Next base: position 71,961,615 of record VDFB02000363.1, read on the forward strand.
CACCTCATTTGCTACCTTGTGTAGCAATGGATCTGACGACGCTTGCACGAGCGGCCTGATCAAATCATCTTTCATCTTGCTGGTTGTAATCATGGTATCTTCAAGCTTGATTGCTTCCTCCTGAAGGTGTGTTAGATCATCTTCTTCAGCTATCTTCAAGAAAAAGGCAATTTCTGATGGCAATGCGTTGATGAAAGAACTCATCAAAATCTCATCAGACGGATTTAAAGTGTGAGAAAGATGTGTAATAAGGCGATTAAACCTTGCCACGAATTCTCTCATCGGTTCATGCTTTTCCATCTTTGAGTTTGAGAGTTGAGCAAATAATCTATGATTGTCTTCAGCAGGTTTGAATCTTGCCAAAAACTTCTCACTCATGATAGCCCAACTAGTAATAATTCCTGGCTCAAGATTATTGAACCAATCTGCTGCGTTGTTCTCAAGAGTTTCCATGAAAAGACGAACGGCGATGTCCTCATGTGCAACATGCAAAACGGAACAAGCCGCCATGAATGCTGATAAATGTTCATCTGGATGGTTTGAACCATCGCCATGAAATCTCAGGAAAAACTTGCGTGATCCCTTGGGCAATTCATGATGTCCTGGTAAAGCCAACGGTCCAATATTGTCACCCCATGGCAAAGGGGCTGGACGTCTTGCGTTTCTTCCATTACGACCGTTGTGATCATCACCATTGTTGTTATTATTACGATCACCCATTTCTGCTCTTGGAATGGGAGATTCTTCTTCAAGAATTTCTTATTCAGTAAACTGATCAGGAGCTTCTTCAAAAATAGGATCTGGCTGTATAGGAGGATTTCTTCTCCTTCTTCTAATGTAAACTTGGTACGCCAGGATGCTTAATTCCACACGGGAGGTGGCAAAACTGGTCTACCTGCTGCAAGATCTGCTTTTTCTTCTTCTTTATCCAGAGTAATAGTTGCGTTTCTCCACTGAGTGGTAGATGTATGATTTTCAAAGATGAATGTGTGCAAGCTACTGATGATATCTGACTGTTCTGCTTCGATGAATGCTAAATTCGGCTGAATAACAGGTGGACTTAGTGCTGGTTGCAATACTGGAGCAGTAGGACGCCAGATAGTCATAAACGTGAATTATAAAGTTATTTCAAGGCCTCGTGCCCCACGGTGGGTGCCAGAAAGAACTGTTGGCGTAACAACTAACACCTCTGGAGTAGAAGTTGTTATGAACAGCCTATGCACACTACACAATGAGTGCTCTTCAAATTATGGAGGGGAAGCTCCCTCGTTATGCTTTGACAAATATACTTGCAAAGGAAAATAAGCTAAAACTATGTCCTGTCTTTTTGTTTTAGCTGCTAGAGGCACAAGGCTTTCTTGAAAGAACTTATACGTTGCAGCTGAGTTTTCTCTGGTTTTGCAAATCAACTAACTACAACTTATATCTATCCAATCTCCTCAGGAAAACAGAGCAAGAGGAAACGGAGCAAGGTTTTGACTATCGGACGATAAGCATGTTTAGACTCTATACTTGAAGGCAAGGTGGCACAACTATCATCTCAATCTAAACAAGCTTATTGGATACAACAGATTTAAGAATTTACTAAGACGATCTTATGGAACCCTGTGTGGCATAACACTCGATCAAAACAGCAAAGCCTTCACAAAACAGCCTTTATCTTTATAATCACACGAAACCCTATGTGGCATAACCTTCGATTATATTGATAAAGATTCACAAAATAGATTTATCGCTGTAACTTCTCGAAACCCTGTGTGGCATAACGATCGATCACAATGGTAAATTAACACAAAACAGCCTTATCACCTCAATCTCTTGGAACCCTATGTGGCATAACAATTGATTTCAATGATAAATATTTTCAAACAGATATATCTAAACTTTGGAAAGAATTCAGCATCACAATCTTTCAAAACCCTATGTGGCATAACAATCAATTGCAATAGTGAAGACACATGAACAAATACCAAAAAGAGTAATATTGAGGACAAGGTAGGCGCAGCATATATTTCTCTTCTCAAGCAAAAGTTATTTACAAATGAGCATAAGCTCTTATTTATATACATCAAGGTGTAGGGAACCCTAAAATCACCTTGTGTTATCTATAGTTCCTACAATGCATGCAAGCAATGCACCAAACCCTAATTGAGTAAACTATACAGTCAACTGGGAAACTACCCTCAGTTTGACTGAAACATCTAGTCTAAAAATGGACAATTGTGCAAGCATGCACGTCCTTATTGAAAGCAAGTTAACTGGAAGACTAACATCAGTTAACGAAAAACCCTAAATAAAACTCCAAGTGTGAAGGGCGAACCTCAGAATAGATATGCATGTGATGACAACTTCGAGTTAACTGGAAAGGGTAACACCCAGTTCAACTCGTGTGTGTAATGTCTATCCTGAGAAGTGGGAACTGAAGTTTACTATGTGTGATCTCGAGCAACCAACCCCTCGATGAGATTGTTAACTGTATCACCATCTGGAGCGATGAGACTCTGACGAAGGATGCTATGTCGATGCAGCATGTCCTCACCAGCTGTGATCTGAGACTGAAGTTCCCTTCTGCTTCTCGTTGCTTCATCAAATAATGCTGACATGACTGTAAGCTGAGTGACCTTACAGCCATCTGTCTCCCCACTGAAAATGGTATGAATGAGTGCCTAAAGCTCTGACTGAACATCGGTAAGCTCCACGTAGGCACCACCCTCGATCTGATAACGGCACGGTAAGCGAGATACAAGAGTCCTCACGAACCAGAGTGCACTAGTGACGTGCTCTCTACTCTCAGCCAACTCTGATGCCAAGCTGTCTTCTATCTTTGCTCTGAAAACCAACTGTGTCTTCCAAGAGTAGATAGCCTCTTTGTCTTCTGCATCTGTGACTGTGTCATAAGCCAAACTCAGGTGAGCAATCAAAATTTCATCCCTGGGTTTGTTAATAGCCATATCCCGTTCCTCATCTTGAAGACGGATACAGAGCTCTCGTGCATTGTACCGCAACTGATATAACTCTGTAAGCATAGTACGGCCTCTAGCAACGAAATCTTCCTCCCATTCCTCCAAACGCTTGCCATATGTAACTAAGTGATTGAGCTGACCTTGCTCTGCTAGAGGCTCAAGCATCGGTGGAAGGGTGTTAATGGCATCGGGTCTATGCACAAGGCTAGAAATGTACTGACGAAGCTGTCTGATTTCAGCCTTGAGGGCTGCCTTATCTTCTCCGTCCTTTAGTATTCTATCCTTGGAACTGTTTGTAGCAACTTGAAGAAGATCAACCTGAGTCTGATGTGTGCTGCGACCAAGGTTGACTGTGATAACTTCAAAATCCTGAGATTCTAATTCAGCCAAGTTCTTCCCCTGTGGAGGTACGGTGGTCTCAATGACAATATCCATGTCAGTGTTTCTCTCTACATGAACCATGTTCTTAACTCTCTTATCTGGCGCATCTTGGTAAATGTCATCAAAATCAGAATGATTGAGAACATAAGATGGCTGCCTCCTCTTCCTTCCTAGCTGAGTCTCGATCCAAGATTGGTCTCGGCTAATGCTACTAGAAGGGTCTGCACTAGCGACAGGAGGTACTGATGAGAGTGAGTGTGTAGAAGACCCACTGCGAGGTGGAGAGTCTAAGTCCAATTCAATGTGAATTGGGACTAGTGACGGCTCTGAAACTGTTATAGGAACTTGAGGCTAAACCTCAGGTACTGGTGGGCTCTAAGCTGATCTCTGAACTGGCTCTGTGATAAGCGGCTGTCTGTCAGGCTCTGTGTGTGAAACAGTGGCAAGCGCCTTGCCCTTTGAATTGTTTGGCACTTGTACTTTCTTAGGAGGGTTACTCCTCTTTTTCTTGTTAGGTTTTGACGAAGAAGGTAGCGAAGGATTCACCACTACTAGCGGCTTTGCTCTAGGAACACTTACTCTTCTTATCTTCTTGCTGTCGAGGTAAAGTATACTGTTCTGGATGACTCTACTTGACCTCTCCTTGACCGTTGCATATTCTTTGGCGTACCAATCAACTGCTAGAAACGGTTGTGTATCGACCTGCTCTCTGAAAAACTGAGGAAGAACCTCCCCCTCATCATCTAATAAACCTCCCACATCCTCTGACAAGAAAACAGAAATCTGAGAGAGAGAGAAGCGGCCGTAACTGCGTCTGCGAACCTCGAAGTCATTTGAGCAATTTTCCCAGTAATCCTCCATAGAAGGCTCGTGATATGTACCTCTAGTGAGGCGAGCTGTATAATGATCTAAAAGGTCATAGGCACGTGCTTCGACAAGATACTTAAGATGATATCTCTCAAGTTCTTGTCCTGCGATCTTAGCATCAATTGCCGACTTGCACCAATACATTCCAAACTGAAAAGGAAAGTTAAGTGATGGTCTGTGCCTGCGGCGTAGAAGACGATGAACATCATGCATCTGTCTAAGGAACTCCTGAAAAGATTGTTTTATCCGAAGGATAACGTGGAAGCATAGCTGGATTTCCTTTGAAACCGTATACTCGGATGTAGGTGTATGTTGGGCTGAATAAACCAATCCGCCCATCCATCCATCGCTGCCCTAGCAAGCTGTCGAGATCTGAACATGCAGCTCGGTCCAAGTTTCTCACGTGTAAGTCAAAGAAACCGTGAACAAGCTTGAAATGGCGTTCAGCTCGGTGAACTCAAGTTGATCATAATACTGATAAACTTCTGAACAGTGAGAATGCCCACGATGTTAAGTCCTCAAAACTGACCCTGATAAGCGATCAAGTACACGAGATAAGAACACATGTGAAACTCATGGGCAACTAAGAAACCAGTAATCTGTGTGGAGAATGTCGCTAATGAAGGATGCCCAGTCATAATGCTCCTGCCCAGAAATGATGCGACCAATAATGTAATACATCCAAGGCTGGAAAACATTTGCATGTGCTTGACCTGAGACATGATTCAAGAGTGTGATTAGAATCGCGTACTCATCCTTGTACTCACCACGACCTACATTGTTTGGCAATCTGTTCTTTTCTTGTTTTAACCATCTTTCTACCATCTTCTTCTGACATTTGTCCATATCAGCATCAAACGCTTGTGCACACTGCTCCATAGAAACAACTAGGCTGTTCGGATGTTGAGGAATACCAAAACTCCTCTCGATATCTACAGGTTTGAGACTGCAAATGACCCGTCCGTCGACTGACGCTATCTCACGAGTAGTCGGATTGTAATGCTTAATGCAATCCATCACAAACTCAACACAGTGAACGGAGATAGGTATGGAAGCGGCCTCTAGTAAACCAGACTGCTCAATATTCTGAATGATTGAACTTCTGATCTTAACTGGGTCTATACTGCCTCTGGCAACACTTTGTGAAGGTCTGTCTCAATCACCCTGCGAAAATCATGAGTAAGGACGGTTTTGGTCTTGTATTCGAGCTGAGTGAACTGCATTTTGAAAAATTAGCCTGTTGACTGTGAACTCGGCTATATTCTGACAAGATTTCTGGAATCTAAAAATAGCCTTTCGAAGAGTTATTTTCAAAAATCCAAATATGGGTTTTGTCCAAAAGGATTCTAAGACAATGAAGGTCATTTGCGAAAATTCAACTTCTACTCGATTGTACAAAGATTTTCACTTGAGAAAATTAGCAATTAGAGAAACGAGTTCTGAAGCTAAAATTCGTGAAAAATCAAGCGCACAAATTTAACTCGAGGAAATTATATGGAAACGATCCAGATACTGAGACTTGCCAAATTCGCCAATTTCAGGAACATACAATTTGTATTTTGTGAGAAATCTGAGATTTAAAGGATGCAAAAGACGTTTTGATGTCTTCTTCTGTGAAAATCGCCCAAGATTTCTTTGAATAACTGATAACTATGAATTTGAATCTGCAAGAAGATATGTTAGGAAAAATCGCCTCTGTGAATTGATGAAGATTTTGCCTCTAAACTGGAAGAATTCGCCTTGGAATTGAAAACCACAAATTACTCCTCTTGAAATTTGCGCCTTTTTAATGAATGAAATTCGAATTTTCCTTGAAGAAAATACGAATTTGTATGAATTTGAGGTTTCGCCTTTTGTAATGAAATCCGCCTTTGAACTCTGAAAGAATTGAATTCCTAAGAACTTGCGAATTTTATGAATTTATGAATACGCCTTTGAGAATTTGGAATACGCCTTTAAGAATCAGGGAATTTGCAAATTACTTTGAACTTTGAATTTCTTTGAAAATATGCGCCCTTCTCTTCTGAAGAAACACGAATTTACTTTGAATTTTCTTTGAATTTAATAAACTTTGATCTCTTTTGGAAGAAATGAATTTGCCTTTGAAAAATCATGAATTTCTCTTGAGATTAAATTTGCTCTTGAAAAATACGAATTTCTTTTGAAAGCTTGTGAAGAACAATGAAGGTGGCGCCACATATAAATAATAATAAATTTGCACCACTTAGCAACTGCAAGAATTCATAAACCCTAACCAGAATAGAAAGCCTCTGATTGGTTGCTCTTTAGTTCGACTGCCACTATCTGAAGTTCAAATTTGAAAATAATAATAAAATAATTATTATCATGCAATGGTGCTAAAAATAGACATATTCTGAACTTCAGTTGACAAACTGGTTGAAGCTCTGAGATTCATCTTTTGACTTTACTGATTCCAAAAAGTCATCTCTTGAGCACATAGGCGTCCATTTGCTCAAGCTACTTCATTTTTTACTAACTCCCTATTTAATAGCTGACAGCACTTTCACGACTGGCCAACTTCGACACTGATTTCAGGATGACCGAGTGATGCTGAGACTAATATGAGATAATCAACGGAAAGCCTACTGAACAAGGAAGAAATGTCTGCTGGGAGACACAACTACAAAATCCATCATTTAACCCCTTGAAAAATTAGGCGCACCTGATTAAATTGCTTTACGGGTTCCAGACTTAAGCCATTTCCCTAAACTGCCATCTGACACTTCAAACGGCTGCTGACGGTGAACGGTAAACCCTGTTGATACTAGACGAAGCTCACGACGTGACTGGAGATATTCTGCATCCGATGACTGTATGCATGACAGCTAAAAGCTGTGTTAAGGGCCTCAAAAAGAAAAGCACCCCTGGCTCATGGTTGCACTTTTGTCTTTTCGATGAAAATCAAATGTCATCAAAATACCCTACTTTGACGACTAATATCTGGAGTTGGGATGACCCGATTCAGGCATTGTTTGTTTCAACGGACAGCCAGGAGGGCCTATAAGAGAAGTCACTGGAGGTGACGAGGCAAGAAAACTGCTTCTAAGACCTCAAAAACTCCAGTGCGTATTTTATTTATGTTTACCGCTCCCAGACTTAGCCATTTTTCGAACGTCTTCTCTTTGCAGTATTACACTAAAGACCTCACACGCACGAGCGACTGCCAAATGCTGAAGGCTGACGGCTATGCTCGTTGGAAAGATAAATTGATTACGCTCAATAGTCGTGAAGACTTCGAACGCGAACGGGCTCATCTGACCAACCTAAAGGCTAGGCGCCTTAAGACTATGAAAATGCACTAAAAACCATTTGTTGGTTCGCCCGTAAAATTACGTGCTCGATAGAATCTCCGCCATGACCACCAGGAACGTCGGATCGACAAGCTGAATGATGCGTTGCGGAGCTAGGCTAGAATACTACTGATGTCGTGAAGACTCTGTCTGCAAATTCTTGCATCTGGAGGGTCCTTTAAGCCAGCGCCCCTTGCCTGTACTTGCACTGGGCATAAACGGAGAAGCTCAGAAACGTGAAAACTCCATTTTAAGCTGATCTTTGGACGACTGCCGCCTGAACTCTGAGAATCAGATGACTTTGCTTGATATCTCGTTGGATAAGCAGACTGGTTAGCAACAAATTGACTGCATCCGGCAATGAAAATGTTGAGATTTACCCTTGCCTTGAGATGGGCACCCTCACTCTAGAGGCGCGCTTTTTCCTGAAAAGAGCAAAATTCTCATCTCCTAAAATTTAGGGATTTTAACTTCTGTCGCTGATAACCGGAGCTGAGAGTCTCGGAATGCCTCGCTAGATAGCTCGACGGATAGCCAGACTGATTCTGAAGAGATTGACTGGATGCTTGAGCACTTTCAGTAAGATCTTGATCTTGAATAAGTTGGGCGCCCCTGGGCTATACTTGCACTTTTGTGCTTTTCCTCTGAGAAATCTCCATGATTTGATCTTTAAAAACTCTGTTTCGATGATTGAAATGACCGTCTGCAATATGAAATGTCGTCTGCAATACTCCTCCATCGTGAAAATCTTCATTTTGAGTCTCTGCTTCAGGTTTTGACCAATATAACTGACTTTGACTGACAAACTATTGACAAAAACTCCATGCTTGACGTTACCCAAAACTGCGTTTTACAACATTTTAGCAAGGTTTAGACTTTTAAATGCAAAATGCCTTGATGAAGCAAAAAATTTGGTTTGGGTACAACACAATGCACTTTTATTCTTTCTAAATTGAGACTAATAGTAATTTTGTTGGTTTTGTTGAGGCAAAACTTCATTCATGGCGAAAAAGGTAGCACCTTGTTGCTCATATCAGATGACACGTTGCATATAAAGGACGAAAGATTCTAGGGTTATCTTTGATTGCATTTAAGGAGAGAGCTTCATATATGGGACAAGATCAACACTCTCCTCTAGGATTATACATGTTATTGCTTGCTCTAGGAAGATTTCCCACATTGTAGAAGTTCTAAGAGATGAAAGGGGCATGTGCTCGCATTCAAGGGCTCCAAGCATGTGTTTCCATCATTGCATAATTTTTTTGGAGAAGTTTCTTTCTTGTCATTTTTGTGCATTGTAACTCAAATTTTTAGTCTTGTGATTGAAAAAAAATTTTGTAATACTCCATTTCTAAGATTTTTCAAGCAAGATAGATATTTCAGACTTGTGCAAGTTGTAAGAACACCTTTCTTTTAATAAAGTTCAACAATTTTTCCTTCTCAATGGCTTTCTTATTGTGGAGATTGATGATTAATATGTATTTCTATGTTTTATGTTTAAATCCTCAAATATCAGACAATTAAAATGACTAAATATACTACTAATTGGAACCAATTAATAATTAAATTAACTAAATATATTACCAATTGAGATAAATCAATGAGCATTGAATAAATATGACTACGTATATGACCAGTGAAATCAGTGAATAAAAATGACTAAATAAGTGACCAGTTAACAACAATCAATGACTAAATTAACGACTAAATATATTAGTGAAAAAAAAGACTAAATAAGTGACAATATTACAACAATCAATAACTAAATATACTACCAAATTGATTAGTCAAAACAACCAATAAATGACTAAAATTGGTTTAGTCATCAATTTGGTCACATTATAAATGACTAGAAATAAACTACTAATGGTCACATGACCATGTTTAGTCATTTATAAGCAATTTTTAGCAGTTTTTCAGTCATATATTGTTTTTTCTATATTAGTGTATCATTGTTGAAATTCACAAGAAAAATAAATTTTTATCTATTCTTGATATCTCTTTTTCTTTACAAAATAAGAATTTTTTTAAAGGAGCATTTCACTATTTCAATCCTTCCTACATAAGAGCTGAATCCTAAGCCTCATCATCTTAGAATAAAAAAATAAAATATTTTTATTGTTGTCAAAAATATTGATAATTTCATTAGCAATTAGATTTTTTTTCATTAGTTAAAATTAGGGACTATGGAAGCATCAATTCTCTAACCCTAAAACAAACTTGACTTCAAAAATGTGTCAAATAGGGCATATACCTAGCACAATGTTGCCCATAAATAAATCTAAACATAAAAAAGATACACAAAACTAAAATATTTATGCATAGATACACCTTCTGATCTAATTTTATAATTTCATTACAACATATGCAACAAAGAAAACACATTATGTTAACAAAGAGAGTCTTGCAGCCCCAAAAAGCTAATTCAATGAGATCAAAATACACTCAAAATCCATTAATAAAATTGTGGACACTTAAATAATCCTAATCAATATTAGGAATTTGATTATGATAAATTAACATCACTTCTTCCTAAATCAATTCAGACTAACCAATTAATTAAATAATCAACATTATTTAGTTAAATTCATCAATTTCTACTATTAAACAAATAATTAACTTTATTAGATTAATCCACCTTTCTTCTGACTAATGTTCATCATATTTAATTAAATCAAATCATTAATTAAATTCCCCTAAAATCCTCTCATTTGATTAAAATAAATCAAATCAAATGTCACAATCCCCTAACCCATGCAAGTTGATTAGTTATGAATTAATCAACCCTAAGCTACTTTCTAATCATCATTAACAAATCCTCTAGTTTTTAACTCCTCAAGATTTAAATCAACCCATAGTCAACTAATTAGGTTGCACATGAAATTCATTTCTTGAAATTAACTAATTACCCTATTTATTCTCACAATGGCATACTCCTAGGAATATTCCTCTCAACTACTTCCTCATTCAATTTCCCTCTAAAGGTTTTAACTAGCCTCTTACACATCCATAAATAACCCTTACATTCATTTACTTCTTACATCCTTTCAAATCCTCAAGTATTTTTATTTATTTCTCTTATATCTTCTTTACTCTATACATTCTCCAAAATGTGCTCCACCCTCATCCAATAGAATTGTGACAAATGTCACATTCATATTGGCTCCCCTTTTATCCCACATTCACCAATTTCCTTCATTCTTCAACCCTTGAGTCCTATAAGTAGAGGTTTACTCTACACAATATGGATCCACAATCTCAAACAAGTTTACTATAGGAATTTCTCACTCATAGCATTCACCACTTTCATCATATTTGAGCTTGTTTCATCATTTTATGCATTTGGAATCAACTACATCATTGGATTTTATCAAAGGGATTGAGAAAGGGCTTCTTTCCACATCAAAGGAGCATCAATCTCCCTATGGGATGGAGGTTTAGTAGATTTAGTTAATTACATGTCATTTATTTTGTTTTATGCTTTCATTTCATGTTTTCATCTTTATTTCACTAAGAATCTCATAGGGAGTGCTTTGTTTGAGTTTCTAACTTGATTAACACTTGTTTGTTGTCTCTTGTTAGTTAATTGCAAATTAGGCATTCACATTTTGGCGTTAGGAGGGCTAACCCTTTTATTTTGAAAAATTGGATTGAAATTGACATTATTTGTTGCTACAAGAGGGCGATGTCACCTTTACTCCATACTACATTGCCTTTGCTTCTCGTAGATTGCCAAATTTTCCTTTAGTGCACCTTTGTCACATCATGTCATGGTCACAGGTTCATGTTGTGTCGCCTTTGCAAGAGTGTTGTTTTTGTCTGCTCCTCTTTTCTGCTTACTTTTGCTTTCTTATAGACCATCACCTTTGCTAAAATGTTGCATTTGTGCTCTTTGTTTGTTGCAGAGGTCCACCTTTGCATTTCACCAAAGCATGACCTTTGCATTTAGTCCCACCTTTGTTAGCCCATGAAGCATTACCTTTGTTGCCTAGTGTCGCCTTTGCAAGAAGAGGAAGAATATTGACTTGGAAAACTAAAAGCATTTTTTAATGCTCAATGTAATAGCTTAGCTTTCCAATTTTTATTTTCATTTTATGTTTTAGGACTACCTAGCATTAATTTGGGCTTAAAATTAACCATCTACTTAAGTTTTTCAAAGTTGGACTAAAATTAAACATTAGGAACTTACTAGAATTGCTTTGTGGGCTAAAATTGAACAAGAAAAATTCACACTTAATTTTTGGTGCTTAAAAAAAACTCACCTTTACTTTGGGAATTAAAAAGAACTTGTGCCTTCTTTGTTTTGTGGTTTTGCAATTTGTATCATTTGAACGCGTATGCACTTCTCTCATGCCACTTGGCAATCTTGAGAATCAAAAGCATTCCTTTGAAATTGGTTGTCTAATCACCCACATATTTCAATTTGGATCTAAAAATGAACCCCATGCTAGTGTGAGGAAAAGACATTGTGTGAGTTCCCTCCTTGCGCTTCACGCGATCTAGGTGGTTGAACTACAAATGTACTCCCTTAATTTTTTTTATCTTTAGAGGGCCTACCTCCCCACTTTAAAAGGAGGGAATGACCCAAGCAATAATGAGGTAAATCCAAGATCTTTTGATCGCTATATAAAAATGTGTCGTGATGAAAATCATTAACAATAGGTGCAGATGTGTCATACTGACAAGTGTCACTCTAAGTATCCATGTGATACGTTAAAATATATTCTTAGGAAGAGATTGGGAGGCCTCTTGACTAAGCATAGTCTTGATCTTATCTTGCCACATGTATGGCCACCTTGAATGAAAGCCCTTATTATGAACCATTTGTTTAGTGACCAAAAACCTTCATGCTTGTTGGTACATGAATGGTCATTCTGAATCCACCCCACATTTGTATTATTTAAAATAGAAACAAGAGAATCCTTAAGATTCTTAGATCTTCAGGATTTTTAGATTTGGTGGTCTTGAGAAGTGTGTGTCGTGGAGGGGATCTAGTGTTGCCAAATCTCTAACTATTCTCTTTTTCTTAGTGTTTGGAGAAATACAAGTGGGGACTCAGAAAGTAGTATCTCTTCAGCCTAGGATTGTACAATTTTCAAGTCATATAAACACATTGCTTGGATCTCAAACAATGGAAACAATCATTTAACAAGTCATCAAAATTCCAAACCCTTTGGAAAGAGTGAATATCCTTGAAAAGTCCAATTATTACTACTTGTCCCTAGGGATTTTATCCTTAGAGACTTCTAAATATTTGGGCTCATATCTCAATTTACTCTTTTCAAAGTCAACTTAGGGAAACTATGGAATTGAATCTTTTATTTTCACATAATGGACCTTCTGGAATGAAAAGGAACTAATACATAGACATTTAGTTTATAATTTAAACAAGATGAGTTGATGTGGTAAAAATAATTCACTTATCAAGATAAAAAGACAATCAAACCCCACACGTGTTTGTTCTCATGATTTCCCTCAAAATCAAGATTCCAAAAAAAAATTCTTTATGTCCTCATTTCAAACTTAGGTGACATACTCAAAAGTCTATAAGAAGATACATTAGAAAGTGCAACCTAAGACAATACCGCAAGATAAGCAAGAAGGTAACAAGGTTGTATAGACTTATTCCGCTAAACAATCTAGAATGTATGCTCAGTATGAACCTCTCATTTAAGTAAAACATTGGTCTTTTGGATTTGAACACTTTATAGGGAATATCATGTTCTCCAACACCTTGGTCTTGTAAACAAATTCTTTTTAGGTTCATCTAGGATCAAACCAACACTTTCATTTGTCACAATATCCACAAAAACCCATCTCAAAAATAAATTTTAGAACATTGGAAAAATTATCTATGCTATACTTTTGGTAAATCCTAAAATTAAAATCAAATTCACCTTGTTTGGCTAGGTGTGTGGGAATGAATCCTTTCTTACACATTTAGTTAAATTAGCACCCTTTTTGGACAATTTTACCCCAATACCACATCTAACATCTTAGGATCTACAATTTCATTATCCAAATCAAATCAATCTAAAATCAAAATAAAAAAAACCTAAGTTCTAGTATTCATCCAAAGTTCTTAAAATTTCAAACATCCATATCATTCACATCATCATCATTTGATCCTTGAAAGTCATATATTTTCTTTTTTTGTACCTAAAGTTTAGATCAACCAAAGGAGTTAGAGGTTTACTTCCTATATTCCTAAAATTTGATCCCAATTTTATGGTTCAAACAAAATCACAACACAAGAAGATCATGGAGAAAAACAAATAAACATCAACCTCGAGTCATTTAAGTCAAAAAACATTAGAGTTCAACCCTAGGGAATCTATCAACCCTCCACTTAATCCACCTCAACTACCACAAGATCCTCAAGAGTGAGATTTCCAAGTGGAGGATTTCACTAACAACTTCCAAGAGATGTCCCAAGATGAAATACTGGAACTAGTTCAAAATTATAAAATGCACAAACTTTTCAACACAGTCATGAGGATAAATCCCACACAATACATGTTGGAATTGGAAAAATAAGGGGCTAAACTCCCTTCCAATTTTTATGCGAGCACTATTATTGAACAACCTTTTGGGAACATGCCACAAACATCATTCACACCTTCATTCCCAAGCATCATCCAACCCATCATACAACCATCATCATCTCATGCCCCAAGTCAACCTATGATCACAAAGGTAAGTTCACTACTCAAAGCCCTTTAAAGGAACCCATTTGTTAATAACCAAAATTTAGAGGCCAACTCGATCTTGGGTATGCCTAGCACTATCTCACAAGATCCTAAAAATCCATATGTGCCACTATTTTCCATGATACAAACAACCCCTCCACCTTTTCTTCCACACTGGCATACCCTCTTGATACATAAAGCTCTCTCCCCATTGTGTCACAAGGAAAAGTGGATTTATTTGGACAAGTGGGTACTTTAAATGCTTCATCCTCACTTCCACAAGGGAAAATATCACAAATATTCTTTCCATTCCTTATCTTGACATCATCATCCACACCAATTCAAGGTATAGGGTAACTCCCTTCATCCAACACATCAATCTAAAACCAATCAAATCAAATCAACCCCCTAAACACAAATCAAATCAATGCATCTTTCATACCAAATCCTCCAAACATGCCACTAATATTGCACCACCAAGTGGCACCAATCAAAATCTCTCAACCAATCATCACATCATCTACAATACCTTAAACATCCCAAAATATAATCTCACAAGGACTAATCATATCAACTACCAATCCAAACCCACCATCTACCACTCAACCTCTCATCATCACTCAATAAACACATCAACAACCACCTCAAAAATATCATCACACCATCTCACATCATCCACAAAATCCCCCACCTCCACTTCCAAATCCAAATGTAGCAAATCTATATAGTATCACCCTACAAGTAGCACAACAAGCTTACCAAAAGGCTTTATAGTAATTTCAATCCCAAAAAGCTCAAGCCCAAGCCCAAGCTCAAGCACAATCCCAAGCTCAAGCTCAAGCCCAAGTGCAAGCACAAGCTTTGCTACAACAACAACAAGTCGCATAGCAAGCACAAGCACAAGCACAAGCCCAAGCTCACACTCAAGCTCAATCCCAACCACAAGCTCAATACCAAGAAAAATAAGCACAAGCACAAGCCTTATTACAAATACCAACAAGCCTTACAACAACATGCGCAATAGCAAGCATTGATAGCACAACAACAACAAGTAGTGCAACATGCCCAACAACAAGCACTATTGAACCAACAACAACAACAAGCATTTTTGGCACAACAACAACAAAAGGCATACCAACAAGCATTTCTCACAAAACAAAACTTATAGCAACCTTTCATGAACACACAAAAAAATGACTTGAACACAAACACACAAGCCATGCCATCCTTCACCCAACAAAACATACCATCCAAAAACATGCACATCCCACCACCGGATCCACAAAATGACCTTTCCACGCAAGTCAAATTGCTCTCACAAAAGATACAAGACATCCAATCCAAAAAATTGAAAAAATCACACATGCAAGGGAATTTGTGCCCCTATCTGTTTGATAGAAGTATTGCTATGGTTTCATTCCCACCAGGTCTTGAAATACCAAAATTCGACAAATGTTGTGGGAAGGGAAATCTTGAGGGCCATATTAGAGAGTTTCATGTACATTGCATGGAGGCAGCATATGATGATTCTTATCTTATGTAACTTTTCCCTCAAAGCTTGGCTGGCCCCACAATTGAATGGTTCTCCCGCTTACCTCCTAGATTCAAAAAGTTATAGGAAATCATGGATTTATTCATTGAAAACTACTCCTTAAACCTAGACATGGAGGTAAGCTTGGAAGAACTCTCTCGCCTTAAATAAGCTAAAGGAGGGACATTTGTTGCTTTCTTACAATGATGTAGATCTAGAGCCAGCAAGAGCAAATGGTCAATGCCAGAGGAACAACAAATTGGGACCGTTATCTTTAACCTTCAAGGGAACTTGTCCTTGCATTTTAAAATGCAATGAATCACAACATATGACCAATTTATCCCCAAAGATCTCAACATTGAAAGAGACCTTATATCACAAGGGGCACACCCATGTACCAAGACAATCAACCATCAACAAGTTACAATGACAAACTCACACATGGGCCAAGAATAAAAATGTTAACAACGATGGTGTCATTGATTCCAAGGTTGCTATTAGTGCCCCAAGGAAGAATATGCAACAACAAACATACCCACAACCACAAATCAATGCACAGAACACCCCACAAACCAATCCATCACCACAACAACCCAACAATCAAATTGTCAACAATGTAAAAACTCAAGGGGGACCACCCCCAAAGAACAAATATCCCCAAAATGAAAATATACACCACTTGGGTAACCCATTGCATCTATCATGCAATATCTAGTACAAGCAAACCTCATCACACTCCTTGTTTATGAAAATTACCAAGAGCCTCAAATTAAACCACCATGGTATAACAAGAAGCACCTTTGTGACTTTCACAAAAAAAGGGTACACAATAGCCAGTTGTATGAGACCCAAAAATTTGATCCAAGATCTCATTTACGATAAAGTTATAACCATTGAACAACCAATAGGGAATCAAGATCTCAAAATATACATGAATTTGATGTTGGATCACAATAAAGGAAACACCAATGGTAAAGGAGAAAGTTACAATATTGTGAACCATATCTATGACCATGTTGTCACATCATTGGATGAATGGGTAATAGTTGTTAATATCAAAGGACCTAGGGCTAAGTGTGGAGTCACCACACAGAGTAGCATAATTTCTATCCCAAGACCTTCACCACCACCCAAGACACCAAGTGCCAATCTGAAATCAAACCCTAGTGGTTATAATGTCTCGGAACAACTAAAAAATAGCCTCACCAAAATCTCCATCATGGAGTTGCTTAAAATATCACCTACACATAGGGACATCCTAGAAAAGGCATTGGCTACATCCTCCATTCCCATAGACCTTGATGCAAACTAATTTCAAGCTATGGTTAGACATATCACTACACCACACCTCCTTACATTTGTTGAGCATGATTTCCCAACCCAACTATCTCATAACTGCACACTCCATCTTGAAGTCTTAGTCCATAAGAACAAAGTTAAAAGAGTCTTGGAGGATGGGGGTATGGGTTTGAATATTTGTACCATACAGCTAATAAATAATTTGGGATTTTCATAAGAATTCATTGAAAAGGGTAAATGTATCACCATTAGGGCCTATGATGATCAAAAGTGGGTATCTCAAGGCACTATTAAACTCCCTATCCAAGTGGGTCCAACAATCATGGAAACTACTTGCTAGGTCCTTGACTTTGAGCTCCCCTATAATATTCTCCTAGGGTGTCCACGGATCCATGGTATGCAAGTTGTTGCATCTACATTCTACCAATGTGTTAAATTCCCTTACCAAAACCAAGAATTCATGATCCATGGTGACCTCAAACCTTTCTATTATTGTAAAAAAATTGAAGCCAAATACTACAAGATCCCCCAAGTTCCAAAAAATGATGAGGGACCCACATCCCCATACGTCGATCCATCCACTTTATCCTCCACTTCTAAGACAAACACACCTACCATTCAAAACATCCTAGATGTCAAGGTTGCAATGCAAGATAATGGGTGTGGGGACTATAAATTGAAAAAGAGTGCCTTTGTGATAGGAGAATTACCTCAATCTCCTAGATCTCATGGAAAACTACAACCAATCAACACAACATCTCAGAACTTCAAAGTAGAACCCACCACCTTAAAAAAGTGGGGAGAACTAAGAAAAGAGGTGGTAGATGAAAAGGATGCATCCAACCTATTATATCAAGATGAAAGACCTATACCTAATCTTCCCATGGAGGAAAACAACAAAGGTCTAAAATTAATGTTTGGTTGGGGCTATAACAAAAATGATAAGCTTGGGAAAAATGACAATGACCTATTAGAACCTGTCATTCCTGAGAAGCACCTTAAGAATATTGGCCTCGAATGTACCCCTATGAAGATAACCATACTTGGAAAATGTGCTTCTATTAAAATAGTCAAAGCTTCCCCGTCAGTACCTATATCACTTAGTTGTCCCTTTTAGGATCCCATATTTGATTTACCCATGCTATTTTAGGATACCTCTCTTTTTATGATCACCACCATGTCTTTCAATTCAAATACCCAAACCACCGAACTAAAATTTGTTTACCCCCAACTCATCGATTGTGACCAACGAGGACCACCAATCTTAGATACATTTGAAAATGATGAGGCTCTCTCAGAATTTATGGGACAAAGGGATAACCTACCATATGGAGATCACAAAGTAGGGTTTCATATTGAGTTGGACACACATACATACTATGGAGAAATAATTGAATCTCTTAGTCACAAAATTGAAAATCTAAGAGTAACATTGTGATCCTTAAGTGAAAACCACATTGTGGCACTTTCTGATCCTAAAATAGTAAAAAGAAAGGACATCTTTGATGGTAAAAACCACTCTGAGGTGCCAAAGGATGAGGGATTCAATCTTCCCCTTAGTGCCATCCATTAAGAAAAATCAACACTCCTAGCAGAGAAGTGCAATTCGATTAATTTGGGAACTGAAGAGACACCGCACATCACTTCTATGCCAAGTCACTTTTGACCAAGGAATAGGAAAGCCTAGCAACATTTCTAAAGGAAAGGAAATTTGAATTTTGTGTGGACATATGCCGACATGCTAGGCCTTGATCTAGAGGTAGTGGTCCATCATCTAGTAGTGTATCTTCAATCCATCTAAAGGGTTTGCAAGGAAGGCTTCAGTCCTTCAATTGCATATCTATTCGTAGTGGTTACATCTCCTCCCAACATGTGACATCACAACAAATTCTCTAGGCAAGGATTCAATTTCAAGATTTGTAGAGCCAATTGAATTGATCAAGTTATTGATCTGATTGAGCATACCTAGTGATCTAGGCCCTAGAGCATAATGTAGTACTTATACACTCCAAGCTATGATACACTAGGCTGGCATATAGATCATGCCAGTGGTAATGCACTTCAGGTTTTCCCGCATTACCATTGGCATGACTTGAAGAGTTTGTAGGAGAGATGGGGTTCTTGCTCTCCACAAACTCTTCAAGTCATACCACCACTAATGCAGGAAAGCCAAAAAAATAAATGAAAATGTTTGCTTGCCTTGTCTATGCTTCAAACTTTTCATGTATGTCAACCAAGGCACCTGTAACTACAACATTTGATAAAAAAATCCTTGCTTTTATGCTTGATGGATGTCCCTTCATTATTACTGGATATCTAATGTAGTGCACATTATTATAGTGCAAGCCTATTTTTCGGATTGTTTCATTTAGCATCACCAATATTCTCCACAAGAACAATGTCCCTATTTAAAATGATTCAAATGGTTCACATCTCTTTGAATAATTTATTTTGCAATAACCTTGGAGATGAATTTAGATGCAATGTGAAAATTAGAATATACTCAAAGGTTCTTAACAACTCTAATAGTTTTACCAGAGGCCACATTTTTTAACAAACCAAATGAAATTGCTAACTTTTCACCATGGTGCAAGATAAAAGATTCTTTTTTCTTCTATTCCAAAACATTAAGTAAAAGTCTTGAATCTAGAAATACCCTGCTACCTTCATTTTCCAAGCAAATTTATCCAATTTTACATAGATCTCCCATGTTTGTGGATGTCATATATATCCCACACAAAAAATAATGTACCATCTTATGCCCTTCAATCCAACTACATGCAAGTATCTTTTTAATTCCTATATCTTTCATCAATCTCCTTACTATTTGAACCTCACCACACATTCCCGCTTCTGCACAAATGCTTTACAGAAGAACATAAGTTGTAGAATTTTTAGGATCCAACTAAAAAAGCAGCATTTCTGGAACACTCATCTTATATTCATATATGATCCACATGCACCAAAGGTTTAATTGGCATCTTATTAATAATGTTTAGGGTTCCCTCAAGATAGCTAGCATGGGCACAAAGTTCAACTATGCACACCTAATGATCAACTATATATGTAATGCAATAAGGGTTATTGGTGTGTGAAATATGTGAAACCCTCATCCACTAAACCTACATGACTGCATGCATCTAGAATACAAGAAAATCTTACAATGTCAATGTTCCAAAGTGCTTCATTAATTCAAAGATTTTGAGAACTTCCTTGAAAAATCTATTTTTTGTATATTATGAAATCATATCATTTCATTCCATTAGATGGCATCTCTTTGAGGCATTCTATCAAATAATTCATTTTGTACTACATTTTGGTGTCAAATATTTGGTAATTATGGTTAGTTTCATTACATTTAAATTTTGAATTCTGAGAAATTATATACAGTAAATAGATTGATAGTTGTTTGGATAGTGAAATTATCTCTCTTAGAAATTAACTAAAATATCTTTTCTTGAAATATCTAGAAGGATTATTTCAATTAAAGAGGATTGTGTGGTTATTTTTGCAACAATGATTAACAATGATTTTATAGTGCATCTAGCTTGCTATGTTCATTCAAGATACAGGTCATAAAATTCAAGCACATACCAAGAAGCTGGTACTCTACTTCAAACCCTCAACCTCACTTAGTTTAGTCTGCTTACATTGGCATATTGAGGAAGTTGCTAAACAATTAATATATCATTTGTTGTTTGTGAAGGAGAATCTTGTGAGATCCAATATGTCAATGGATCAATAATCGATTTCTTAAGTAAAGATGATGTCACAGTTGGGAAACTTATTGTGAAACATCATGTTAGTAATTTTTGGGTGTTAAGGATTCCCATTTGGATATCAAAGATCTTTTATTGTCAACTTAATTTGAAATTCAATGGATTCTCTCATGGTGCAAGTCTTGACTGAGACAACACATGAACCAGGGTTGACATTTTTGTTGTCTAAGTTTGATCGCATTCTTGGGCTTGGTTTCTAGGAAATTTCTATTGATAATGTCTTTCCAATTGGGTTAGTGTTGATAGCCTTCATTCTATAATGTCAACTTCATTCTATAATCTTAGTCTATCACCTTTTTTAAGTTTTGAACAAGGCTTTGAAATCAAGGGTTCAATATGCATATTTTAGGCCTATATTGAACACTCTATTTAAGGCATTTGTTGACAAGGCTACAGTTTTTTAATTGGTCAATCGTTCTATTGTGTTTGGATTTAATTTTGTAAACTTGTAATATACAATGCACTTTTATTCTTTCGAAATTGAGACTAATAGTAATTTTGTTGGTTGTATTGAGGCACAACTACATTCATGGCAAAAAAGGTAGCACCTTGTTGCTCATATCAAATGGCACATTGCATATAAAGGAGGAAAGATTCTAGGGTTATTGTTGACTACATTTAAAGAGAGAGCTTCATATATGGGACACGATCAACACTCTCTTTCTTGGATTCTACATGTTATAGCTTGCTCTAGGAAGATTTCCCACATTGTAGAAGTTTTAAGAGATGAAAGGGGAATGTGCTCACATTCAAGGGCTCCAAGCATGTGTTTCCATCATTAAAGATTTTTTTTGGAGAAGTTTCTTTATTGTTAATTATATGCATTGTAATTCAGATTTTTAGTCTTGTGACTGAAAATAAAAATTGTAATACTCTATTTCTAAGAATTTTTCAAGCAAGATAGATATTTCAGACTTGTGCAAGTTGTAAGAACACCTTTCTTTTAATAAAGTTTAGCGATTTTTCCTTCCCAGTGGTTGTCTTATTGTGTGAAATTAATTATTTATGTTAATTGCTATGTTTTATGTTTAAATCCTCAAATACCAGTCAACTAAAATGACTAAATATACTACTAATTGACGTCAATTAATAATTAAATTGACTAAATATACTACCAATTGATAAAAAATAGTGAAAAATGAATACATATGACTAAATATATGACGAATGAAATCAGTGAATAAAAATGACTAAATATACTATCAAATTGATCAAAATGATGATTAAAATTAATGACTAAATACACTACCAATGGACAAAAATTGATGAATAAAAATGACAAAATAAGTGACCAGTTAACACCAATCAATTACTAAATTAACTACTAAATATATTAGTGAAAAAAAATGACTAAATAAGTGACCAAATTACAACAAACAATGATTAAATCAACAACTAAATATACTACCAAATCGATCAATCAAAACAACCAGTAAATGATTAAAAATGGTTTAGTCATCAATTTGGTTACGTTAGAAATGATTGGAAATAAACTACTAATGGTCGCGTGACCATGTTTAGTCATTTATAAGTAGTTTTTAGTAGTTTTTTCAATCATATGTTGTTGTTTTTGTACTAGTGTATCATTGTTGAAATTTAGAAGAAAAGAAAATTGTATCTATGCTTGAGATCTCTTTTTCTTTCCAAAACACTTGAAAAAAATTTAAGGAGCATTTTACTATTTCAATCCTTCCTACATAAGAGCCGAATCCTAAGCCTCGTCATCTTAGAATAAAAAACTAAAATATTTTTACTATTGTCAAAAATATTGATGATTTCATTAGCAATTTGATTTATTTTTTTCATTATTTAAAATTAGGGACTATAGAAGCATCAATTCTTTAAGCTTAAAACAAACTTGACTTCAAAAAAGTATCAAATAGGGCATATATCTAGCACAATGTCACCCTCAAATAAATCTAAACTTAAAAAAGATACACAAAACTAAAATATTTATGCATATATACACCTTCTAATCTGATTTTACAATTTCATTACAATATATGCAACAAAGAAAAAGCATTATGTTAACCAAGGAAAACTTTAAGAAACCCCCCCTTGGAAAAGGTGTAAAATCTTGGCAAATCTTGCATACTTCCCGATAAAAATATTAATTTTAGTGGCAAATTTTTTCATTTTTTGGGAAAAAAAATCTCAATTGGTGAATCTTTTCTAACTAGTAGAAGTTTGTGGAAAATCCTAGTGAATTGCAATTTCTTTAAAACCAATAAAATATTTTCATTGGCAATTAAAATCTATTTTCAAAAATAGAAAAAATTTCCATTGGTGAATTAAACCTGTTTTCAAAATAGAAAAAACAATTTTTTTGGTGATTAAAACTTTTTTTCAAACCAAAACAATATATCCATTGGAAAATTAAACCTATTTTCAAATGCATAAGAAAAACATTGGTGAGTCAATATAACCATGACTGTTCAATGAATTTTTGATAGATGACTATAGTTGCATTGTAGAAGTAAATATCTGAAGCACTAGATTTTTGAAGTGAAACCTATTGTGCCTATAGCACACATGCCCTATTCAAAACGAGGACCCTCTCTTTTTGCTTAGAAGAAGTTCACGTAGTTTGCAAAATTTCCCATATTTGACGAAAATGAATGGGTTAGATACATTTTGAGCCATATTCAAAGCCTAGAGTAGAAGAAGTGCACGCAGTTTGCAAAATTTCCCATATTTGACGAAAATGAATGGGTTAGATACATTTTGAGCCATGTTCATGTGGCTAAATATACCCTTCAAGATCACAAAAGAGGCTATATGTGCAGTCACGAGTCTAAATTCCACCGGTAGACTTCTAGTCTTGAAATCCGTGAAGAATGAGAAGGATACTAAGGCAACAGGTGTGCAATGGGACAAAAGGGAAATGACAATAGAAAATATTGCTGAGGTGGATGTAAAATTTGCATCAATGGTCATTGGGTACAAGATATAACATTCTAGCTGGGATAATTTTGTATCTGGCATGGCCATATATGCAGCCTATGAAATGATAAAGAAAAATGCAGAATATGACTTGTGTGAGCTGCTCAGAAGTTAGTTGATGAAGAATCTGAGTAAAATCAAGAAAGATAAGAAGAATACTTTCAAATATGGTAAATTTCTATTGTGTTTATTTTTCTATTTCATGGATGAGGTTTTGAGTGTTGGAAAAGTGCATTAGAAAAATGATGAGCCTGTAGTTGTTTAGATAAGGAACATGTTGTTTGGAATTGGTGATCGTCAGGTCAGGAATACTACCCTTTGGGGGTACTTCAAAAAATTCTAGAATATGATGCATGCCAGGGAAATAATTCCCACTTCAGTTGTGGAATAGTCTCTGAAGAACCCAAGGCTGGAAAAGAAAAACCTCAAGTTAAGGAAATTAGAGTGGAGGCAAGAGATACTGCCAAGGCAGTGAAGAAATCTCTGATGGAGCACCAAGAAGATTTTGATCTTGAATTCGATGAAAGCTCAATCAATCTATCCACTTTGTCCCCAATTCAGATGATGAAGGTCACATCAATTGCTCAAGCTAAGGCCAGTGAGAAGATTTTGAAGTCTCACATAGAGGATAGTGAATTACTAAGTCTTGCATCTGGAGTACTACAAAAATTAATGCCTTCTCATGTCATGGATCTATTTGGTTCCTCTTCTGGTGAGCTAAAGAAGTTCATAAATTTTGTAAGTACTCAATCTGAGTCTTTTGAGAAATTTGCTGAGGATAAAGTGCAAAATGAGTTTAATGGTAAGAGACTTGGTTGAAGGAAGTGATTGCAAATGATAAGAATCTGTTAGCCACCTGCATGAAGAACATTCAAGGTTCTATGTCTAAAGCTAGAAAGGCCTATAAGGCATGTTTGGTTTTGTCCAAGTTTATTGAAGGTAATGAGAAAAAGGTGAAGGATCTTGAAAATCAATTAGCTATCATTTTTTATACTTCTGATCCATTAGCTGGTGATGTTGCTCAACAAGAAGGTCAAGTAACATCCCTACTTGAGAAAATAAGATGTTTAAAGAATGAATCTGATAGGATTGTTGGGAGAGTAAGTGAACTAATAGGACTAATTTTTCTAAAGATTGAGATAATGGTGAGTGCTTTGAAGGGAGCAAAAGTTGTTGTGGCAGTTAGTGACCCAGTGAACCTAGAATCTACAGAAGCTCAATATTAGTTAATGTGTGGTCACATAACAGTTTTGGAGAATCTCAAAAAGGTTTGCGACGACAATTTAAGACTGTTGAAGAAAGATTTTAGAGATATTTTCAAACTTTTGTAAGTACAAGTTCATGCCTGTACAATTTTGGAATTTTGTTTTGGTTTCCCCAAATTTTTCCATTGATGTCAAAGGGAGAGAAGAGTACAGTGAAAAATGTATAGTCATCATAAGGGGAGTTTCTTTTTGCTTTTCTGAGCTGAGATTGAAGTTTCTTTTTGATGTTTTGAAGTGGCAGTGTAATTCACATTGGTTTTGATCTGACAGTCATTTTTCACTAAGTGTTGCCAACAATTCCAAAGGGGGATATTGTTGGCAAGAGACACTGCAAATGTCTTCTGGTGTTGTCACTGATGGAAACCCTAGTCGGTAATTGGATCGACATACCACCATTTTCTCACACCAATAGTCAGATTGTGGACAGTCAAGAAGAACAGAGCATCTGAGAGTTTGGTGTTCAACGATTCACATGCAGATTTCCAATTGTTAGTTTGAGTTGTGGATCTCATGAAAGGTGCATTAGTGTATTTATTGTGTTATCCAAAAATCTTAGTGCCTCATACCAAGTCATGTGTAAATTTGGAGATTTGGTTGATACTTTTCTATTTATTAGTATTTTGGGGCTGACTCAGTTGATAAAATGTGGTGCGAATATTTAAGAATTGTTTATTCAAATATTTTTTGTGCTTGATCATTATGTTTTGGGTCTGAGCTAAGTTGTGGTTGACCATTGTGGATGCGCATTGGATAATTCTTCAGATTTGAGCTGACAGTTGCTAATATTTTTAAGTTTTATTAAAGCAAACTTTTTTGTGATTAAATTGTTAGTCGCAGATATATATGTATGATCTATTATATCATTCTGATATGTATGTGTGGCGTGTCGATGTGTATTGAAAATACCATAAGAGTGATAGAGATATTTTATGCACAGTTTCCCTTGCATATAAATATTTTGTGGTACAATTCAAAGTAGAGTAGAGCATAAGTTTAGTATCAATCTAAAGGACATAAGATCGACAACTGAGCCTAACGGGAACTGTAATCAAGCATTTGTAGATATTATTCTTTGATTTCATTCTCTTGGATCTAATCCAAATCTTTGTAAGGTAGTGTGCCTTCCTATTTTGAGCAGTGAGCTCTAGGCATTGTGCCTGAATGTAAGTGCATTCCCATTTTGTAAACATCTTTTTGAGCATACTCAGATTATATTGTGGATTGGCCATCCACTATGGTTTTTCCCCTAACAGGGTTTCCATGTAAAAATCCTTGTGTTATGGTGTTATGATTATTTTCTTTTTGTTTCTACATATTTCTTTTGGTTGAAAGCTTAAAGTGGGTAAATGATCAAAATAACAAAGTTAATAATTGCATAACAATGATTCACCCCCCTATCAGTGTTTCTTGTTTCCAACAGAATATCCTTTCATCATTGAATATTTCAAGTTGTTCTCAATATCTATGGAAATTTGATATGCTTGACGTAAGGTTGTGGGATCTTTGTCTCTTAATAAGTAACTCATATTTTTATAAAATGCACCAAGAAGTACACAAACAAATATTCTGCATCATTTGGTCTTATGCTTTCAAGGATCTCCCTTATTATCTTTGAAAATCTAAGATTAAAAGAGGGGACTAACTCATCCTCTTCTTTTTCCATGCTCATGAAATTTTGTCTTATTAAGATTGGATCAATGCTTTCACCAAACTACTCCATGAACACTACTTTAAACTCATCCCATGAATGTATAGAAGATGCTGGTAGATATGAGAACCAATCTCTTGCATCTCCTTTTAGATATTGAAAAAACAATTTCATGAAAACATCCTCAAACTCCAGTTCATAATCTCCCATAACATCTACAAACTCTTGCAGATGCTTGCTTGTTGATTCATATTTTTGACCCATAAATTTTGGTATCTTCTTTCTGATTTTAGATGGTATAACATTTGTGTAACCATAAATGTTACTGAAATCTATAGTTCTGTACTTTTAAAACCTAAAATTTATTTGATATGACAAAGGCTGCCCATTATACATTGTTATATTTGGACCCATACTATAATGCACAGTTTGATAATGCACTTTCTCACACCTGTTACAAGGTTTTTCAGATTTACCAAAATTTCATAAGGCAGTTCAAACTTCCTTTGCAATTATAATCTTAAGCTTTTGACCATGTAAATCTCCTATTTATTTTGCTTAAGATCCTAAGATATAACATGCTTCTCCACCATAGTACATAAATTTCAGTTTATCTTTTAGAAGCATGTAAAATTACCACCACTATTCCCTATCCTAGTGCTATTTCACCTGATTGGGAACCATTTACATCTTAAGCCTTGAAAATTTCTCATAAATTGCTTACAATTGTTTAATATTTTCTTTGGATTTATGAGAATACTTGGAAACTTGTAGCAACTATTAACCTTTTCTTCCTCATTGCAAATATTTGCAGATTTGGAACTCTTCTATATTCTTTAGTAGGTTCTTTAGATAGAGTCGCCACCTATTTTATAGGGGATCAAACTTCAAGAAAGATGAATTTTTTTTAAAGATAATTCTCATTCTGGGTCTTCACCATTAGCGTGTCAAACTCAAATCTTTTGAAATTTGTTGCACTCAAATATTTTCCAGGTCTAAGAACTTATAATATCTGAATGAGGTGTTCAAATCCACCAAATGCTTGACTCAGTGTTTTTGAAATTTCAATAATTCTTAAGGCTAGGTGATCTTCTATTAGAATTTTTCTCAATTTTTATTTTCAACAGAGTCGCCAATTCTATTGGTTTATTTTCTAGCAAAGCCTTGAAATTCTCTAAAGGGTGGCCAACCCTTATGTTCAAGAATCTTCAAATCTAGTGGCCAACAAATGAGTAAAGGATTTTGAGACCTTCACTCCTACTCTTTAGACTCTATGAGACCTAAGAGGGTGTTCCTTACTATGTTCATTTAGTATTTATTTGATTGATAACACTTCTATACACAAATTGAGTCATATTATGTGCAAATAGACATTATTAACTAAAGGTTTGGCTAGCCTTTGAGTAAATTGCTATCTATTGCTAGGAATAGGTAATACTTCAGACTCACATAGTGTAATTGAAAGTTTTGAATAATGTTGTTCTCATTTTAAAACCATAACTAGGCATATCACTAGCTTATTTACTTACAAGATTCCTTAACAAATAGACCAATGCTTTATCAATTGGGATAACGAAGTTAGATACGTAATGATCAGTAACATATCAGCCATTTAATTTAGAAATTGATGGAGTATTGTAATACTACTTTGTAGTATTCAACTAACTGCATCTAGAGCACTACTTCCTACTGAATCCCATACTATTCACTCATAGACCTGTGATTTCCTTTAAGCAGTTAATCAATTCTTTGAATTGAGGCAAAAAATAAATCCACACATCCAATTAAAATAATTGGAGATGAAAAAAATATCATTGATCATTTCCATTTATAATATGCAAGAAAATTGCATAGGAAAGTACATGCTTTGATGGCACCTTCAAATTTTTCAAATTTGAAGTGCCCATATTGAAAAATTTGATTTCCACACTCAAAAGTAGCCCTAAAAAATCTACCTAAGTGACCTATTTTGGAGGGTCACAATTTGAAACCAGTTTGTTTTCATGCCAAAAGGATTGTTTCTCTCCAATTTCCCTATATTCATGTACTCCCTTGTCTGATTTCAGAGTCTGGGATAAGATTTGCTATTTTTTCTAGATCAAAAGCAAATGCAGTTTGTTCAGTTTTACATATGCATTTCTGAGAATGTTTCAAGGTGGTCAACTTTGATCCCTAATATCTTATGAAGAATAATTACTAAATAAAAGCCCTCTTGCATACATACTCAGTGTACCTAATTGAGCATAGGTTTCCAGTGGTAGCTCCCGAGAAGTTTTTTTGATATTTTTTCAAAATGGTGACTTTGAGAGCCCTGATTGGTTCTGAACAGGTGCAATTGTAGAAAATTCCAAGTAGGCTACTTTGACATTGAATATCCTTCACCTAGTGTCCTATTTTTCCAATCCATTTGTTGCACTAAATTTTGGTTCAAATGGTAACATGCATGCTCAGTTTCGCGCCTCTTGGATGAGCTTTGATGGGTTAACTAATCCTTCTTTGACTGCAACATGGCCAAAATGGGTGTTCCGAAAACTTTCAAATTTTGAAAATCTAAGGACAACCCATTTCTTTTTTGGTCTAAAACCTCTACAGCTCTATTTTTATAAAAAATGGAGGTGATATTATGCGTTATTTTAATGCATTTTGGGTGTGGAAAACACTTTCTGGGGGACAGTTTACAAAGGAGGTACCTGATTCTTGATGGTTGGGAAAACTTTAAGGAAATGAGTTTTCTCTAAATAATTTATTATGGCCGTACACAAAAAATCTCAACTTCAAGTGTCCCAGTTTTCCCACAGTGAATTTTCTCCAAATGGGTCGCAAGCGTAATTAAAAGTCACAATTTTTAATAATGTTTCAAATGTTCATATTTAAAATATTGGGAAAATGAAAAGAGGTACTTAGGGAAATTATAAAGTGCATTTCAAATGTTTATAAGAAAAAATAAGTTTAATTTTTGCTTCTGATTGGTTCAAAGGCGGCTTTCACGACTTTCATAGTTGCATAGAAAAACTCATCGTCCATTGCTAGTTTGAAGTACAAATGAAGAAAAAAATAGAGATGCAATGTTTTCCAAAAATGAGTCTTCATTTGGGTGGATTAAATTAAAGCTTTAAAGAAAAATAATTTTTTTAATTTAAATTTTCAAAGTTCTCCGCCAGGCCTCGCATGTCGCCGTTATGAGTCCAGAGTGAAGAAAGAATTAACGATGAGCAATGCTTGTTGTGTCCATCACGCATCATTGATTGGTGTTACCGTTTCCAAAATGTATCAGTGATGGAGTAATGTTTCATCACCCATCACTGATTTCATTTTATCTTCTCTTCTCACATCAGAGATGTACGATGGTCTCCAGAAAAGTTCAAAGTTTGTGCACGGCAACAGTGGGCTCATGAACTATGGAAATATTTAATAAAGGATTTAAATGATGAGAAATGAAGTATACTAATTGAAATATAAAGTGAACATTTAAATGTTTGAAAATCAAGTTTAATTCTTGCTCTCTATTGGCTGAAGTCACGATAGCACGACAACACAACTTTATGACAAAATTCCATCACCTGTCGCTGTTCTCATTATCATTCTCCTCTCTACATTCACGATGAACAATGGTGGTTCCTTCTCATCGCCCATAATGGATTTGAAGGCTCTTCTCCTCATTGTATTCCCAATGAGAGATGGTGGCATTTTCCTAGGCATCACTATTTGGTTCAGCCTGTTCCACATTCCATCAAAGATGTATGATGGAGTAGTGCTCTATTGCACATCATTGTTTTATATTTTCATTTTCATTCCTATATATAATGTGCGAAGGTAGCTTGTTGGATAAATGATGGTGGGTGCTTGGTGAAAATTACTTAATTTTTTCAGAGAAAACATTATTCTTTACTGCAAGTAAAATGTAAAATACAAAGGCACAAGTAATTATTTTATTGCCCAATAAAGTGAAAATTTTATCTTTCAAGATAAAATAAAATAAAAAACTTTATTTGATGAGCATTGAAATAATACATTTCACAACAATTGTTTAAAATGTAAAACCCTGTCACGATAAAGGAAAAAACATGAGTTACAGGGTAGTAAAATAATGATTATGTAGGTGAAGGAAATTTTCTGTAGAAAAGTGAAGATGCAAGGGTTTTTACAGCTCAGATAGAGAGGAGGTGAAGTATTTTGCAAGTAAAGAAATTTTCAACATGGGTAAAAGGCTGAATGATAAGAATGATGAGTCTTCTTGAAAGGGAATATTTTTTGTTATAGGGAAAACACAAGATGCATGAATCAAAGGGAAAAACAAGCATGAGGCATGAATGTGAGAGCAAGTTGAAGAGTCTTCAACAAGTAAAGACAGTTGTAGATTAATGAAGTTAAATTTTCCAAGTGTCTTCTTATGATCTTCACTTAGGGTTTCTTTCTCCTTAAGTGTTGTTCTTTTGACTCATTTAGGAGAGGTTGTTTTGTAATTAATCATAGAGCATACTATAAGGTGAATATAGAACATTTTAGTGGTTTTTATTTTAGGTTGGAGTTTATGATATCTTTGTAATTTTGATTGCAATACTGATAGGATAATATTGAATAGTGCAATTTCAAGACTATTTTCTCTCCTATGTGCTTGTTTTATGAGTTTTCTATACATATAATCTGTAACATCCCACTATGCAACCCCAAAGGGTAAGAGCCAAAAGAGGACAAGGGTTCAAACCACAATAATGGTTTACAAATTTTATGAGGAAGGAAATTTCATTTTTTTTCCTGTTCCCAAACTCAATGGGTTTAGTCAAACTCAATGGTTTGATCGAACAACATTATATGTTTGACCGAACCCCCAAACACTAAACAAAAATAATCTTATTTAAAGGGGTTTGGTTGAACATGGGTTTGACAGAAATGACAAAAACAACAGAAATGACAAAGATTTCTATTATATCATGTGCAAGTTACATTCAACAAGCATTCAGATTTTGATCATCCAGATCGCACTAGGCGCAGGAGAGAGCATAAGTTTGAAATGCAAGCTAAGGACTTTTTCCTAAACAATAGACTCCAATCCTAGACAACTCATGCCGAGAATGAGGCATCCTCAACAATTTAAAGAAGAGGCTGAGCTTCTAACCTCATGGAATATTACAATTAATTTGGAATCTATCCATATGTTTTTGACACGCGTCCCACTAACCTACCACACTATGGAGTAGATAGTTGTTAAGCATTCTGCCATAAATACTGACATAGTGGAGGGAAGAGAAAGTCACTTTTAGGACACCCGTGAGTGAGAAGGGCCCACTTAATACCCGTAAGTTGCTATAGGGATCTTGATTTTTAAGACAGGGTTGCATCCTGTTGTCACATCTTAACGTGGGTGACATCACGGCACTGACAAGCCCATGTGTTAGCCATCAAAATGGTATCAGATCTAATAATTAATCTGGTAACTCATGGTATTCTCGAACCCAATCTTCAGTTCTAGGGTTAAAAGAATAATCAATTTGAACCACATAATCTTGAGAATAGGCCTGGTCTAATTCCACTCTTCTGGCAAGGAGTGCTGGTTTGAGATTGATTTCCATATTTTCAATTTTTACTTCTGGTCTCCATCTAGCTTCAAGAGGATATAATTCAATCCTAGGGAAACGATATCCTGTTCATGGATAATGCACCAAGTATTGAATCATACAATCATATATTGTACTTCTCAATTGTGGGTATAATAGATTCAGGAATTCCTCCATATCAAGATTGAATCTGGCACCAACAATATCAGCATATTCTTCAAAAGTATCCCGATCAAAACTTATACGGGTGATGAAACCAAATTTTAGTCCTTTTAATAAATTCATCTTACTTTGTTTTGACCAGTTCATACCAAACAACCCTTTGATTCGGATATGGATAGAATTGTTTCCACACCAATACTTGATTGGAGCTCTTGCTAAACCAAATGATTCTTTGAATTCTTCTTCTTCATCTGAATCTATCAATCCTTGGTCATGATGATAGTGAATTAAATTTTGCATATTTCGAATCCATTTATTCAAGAAATATGATTCCAACAAAATAATAATTATTTCTTTGGGAAGAGTAGGAAGAGTGATTAAGTTTCCATTACCATAATTTACCATATGTATGGCAACACCATCTAGTCTATACCAATCTAGAGAATTAAACTCAAGATCAGTATATATGGAACCTGCAAAAAAATCTAAAACAATTTCCTCAAAGTCATTATTTACAGAGGAATCAGAGTCACTAGGACTGTCATAAACAAGTAAAGTATCTACATCAGAAGATTCAACATTAGATTCTTTATTTGCATAACTAGGTTCATTCATGTAGACTGGTTCTTCTTGTTCTTGATCCACTCCCAATTCTGCAAGCATTAGTATACAGAAATAAAGGTAAGTGGAAAAACAACTCAGATTACAGAAAAACCCCCAAAAGGGGTTGAAAAGGAAATGGACCATGGATACAAGATCCCTCCATGGCAGAGAAAAGGAAAATAAAAAGTCTCTTCTTCCAAATCCAAAATTTCTGATGCTGATACTGATGTTATTTCAATCCTTAAGAAATTTGATCTACTAATGGATGATGTTGCAGATTTAAAGTGATTGCTTAAAACTCAGCAAAAAGAAATTCAGAATCTCTCTGCAGAAGTGGGAGAAATCAAAGATATTCTTTTCAAAGAATAAGAGTCTGAAAAAGAAGCAACACAAGAAGAAGAATCAGAAGCTAGCAGCACCAGCAATAGTCTTATTGAAAGAACAAATGACAAATCTTGCTCTCTATTGCTTGCAAACAATGGTAACTATATCAAAATTAATTTATGTTTTCATGGATATAAGAAAATTCCATTGGATGCATTTGTGGATACATGTTCCTCTAGATCATTGGCAAAAACCAATGCTATTCCTACAAAATTCTGGAAAGAACGACCTGATCTTCCACATAGTTATGCAATTAACGGAGAAAGGATTCAGATGGGCAGGTATGCACAAGATGTCCACATAGAAATTATGGGTAAAATTTTCATCACTGATTTCATTGAGTATAATGATCTAGAAGATGATGTTTTATTGGGTTTTTTGTTTCTAACAAAATATGAGCCACTCTAGTTTTGGAAACATAAGATTTCTTTAAGACATGAAGATGAATAGATTGAGATTCCTACACTTAAAATTGTGAACCATAAGTTTGAACATAGTCGGAAAAAGAAACAGAAAGAGTCAGTAAAAGAACTAGTAGAGAAACCTCTTGATGTGTTCAATGAAATTAAACAGAGATTGAAATAGATTGTTGCAGCATGAACCCATTGTAGTTTTGGTCCCAGGATCATGAAGAATGTGAAATACAGATACAGCCAAAGTGTCAATCAGTCATACCTCATGAGCCAGCCTATCTAATGAGTCCAAAAGAAACAAAAGAAATGGATGAGAAGTTGCCAGAATGACTTAACGGACATTTCATCTGTCCCAGTAAGAGTCCATTTGCATGCCCAACTTTCCTAGTCAACAAGAGAGCAGAATAGGTAAGAGGGAAAAAGAGACTTTGCATCAATTATAAGCCTCTTAATGACATTATCCTTCCATTTAACTATCCCATACCATTTAGCCCTGATTTAATCAGAAGAGATACCACTAAAAAGGTTTTTTCAAAGTTTGACTGTAAATTAGGATTCTGGAAAATTAAGGTAAAAGAATCAGACAGATATAAGACAACATTCTTAGTCCCACAAGGATTGTATGAATGGAATGTCATGCCTTTCGGCTTGCGCACAGCTCCTGCATATTTCCAAAGACGCATGGATTAGGCACTAAGGCATCTGAAAGACTTTTGTGTTGTTTATATTGATGATATTCTTATCTTCTCTGATTCAGTTACTGACCATTTGCAGCATCTTGAAGAACTCTATGCAGCCATTAGAAAACATGGGATATTTTTAACAGCTAAAAAGATGGTGATTGGAAAAATCCAAATTGATTTTCTTGGCTTACACCTGAGTAACGGACAAGTTCAACTTCAACCACATATCTTATAGTGAATTCAGAAATTCCCTGACTTTCTTCAGGATAAAAAGCAAATTCAGAGATTTTTGGGATGTCTGAATTATGTTTCCCCTTTCTATAAAGGCTTAGCTAAATATCGCCGAATCATTCAATCTCATCTAAAAGAAAATAAAGAAGGATGGTCTTTAGAAGCAACAGAAGTAGTTCAAAGAATTAAAGCAAAATGTCAACTAGTGGATTATTCTCTCCTTTTATCCTTTCAATGTCAAAATCATAGCTGAGGAACTCAAAATACCATCTAGCAATTCGACCTTGAGCAATATCTTTGTTTGGATTCTTCTTGAGTAGGCTTCTCATGGCTTGACTGTCAGTTTTCACAGTGAATTTTATTGGCTTCAAGAAGATCTTGAACTTTTCTATTCCTTTTTTGACTGCCAGTATTTCTTTCTCATAAATATGATATTTGCTTTCTGTATCTGTGAAAGTACCAATACAATATCCACAAATATTTTTCTTTCCATTTCCTTCTTCCTGCATTAGCAACTTTTCTGGAATTTTCATGTGTCTGCTGATCATTATAAATATGGGTAAGGTAGTTATCTTGATGTTGTTGTGTAGAAATAACAGCTTTCACACTATTATGAACTTGAATGACATCATAACTAACACTTGTAATGTCATTAGGCAAAGTAGAACAATAATGTTCAGCATTCTTGACACAGGTGAAAATCTTTTGTTGATCTTCAGAAATAATTTCAATTTTATTTACAACTTTGGCCAATAAAGAAGAACCACTTAAAAATTGGCTTGCAGAATTGGGAGTGGATCAAGAACAAGAAGAACCAGTCTACATGAATGAACCTAGTTATGCAAATAAAGAATCTGATGTTGAATCTTCTGATGTAGATACTTTACTTGTTTCTAACAGTCCTAGTGACTCTGATTTCTCTATAAATAATGACTTTGAGGAAATTGTTTTAGATTTTTCTGAATATAAGCAAATAGAAGAAAAAGAACCATGGGAATCATTGAAGAAGTTAACCATGGATATTGAAATGCAAGAACCAGTCACGGAGAACCTCAAGCCTGAGCATATGCAACCTTATGCATCCAGTGGTTATATTTTAAACATTGATAAATTGGTTAACCCCTATGAACTTACTGCTGCAAATGAGTACAAGGAGAAATTCAAAGCCTGTTTAGCCAAACTTGATGAACTGATTAAATGTCAAAGAACTGATGGTGATAGGCAAGGTCTTAGATATGAAGAAGGAGAAAGTTTTGAATCTAGACAAAAGAAATCCGGACAAGGGAGATTTAGGCAAGGAAATCATATGAATGGAGCTAGAAGGAATTCGGTAAGGCAACTAAATGCTCAAAGATTCAATCATTCTCGAGTCAGTGCTTTAATTGCTACAAGTATGGTCATAATTCAAGTGAATGTAGAGTTGTGATGAATAAATTTCAAAGAGATATCAGATGCTATGCATGCAATAGACATGGACATATTGCTAACCAATGTAGATCAAGGAAAAATCAGTGGAACAGTTGGTTTGAACACATAAATGTTGTGTGTTACAACTGTAACAAATTTGGCCATATTGCTAGATTTTGTTGGAATAGAAGAGGTTCAGTAAGAAATAACACACAATAGGATGTCAAAAGAATAGGGAAAGTTACTACAGATGTGATCAGGAGGAAAATGCAGAAGAAATGGGTGAAAAAGAACCCTTCTGTTGAAGGAAATATGCCAGTACCAGTATCAAACTCCAATTCAATAGAAAGGTATTTATTGAAAAGCCTATGAATTTGTAATTTTTCAATCATGGCCACTCCATTGGTGGTAGAGGTTAAGGACATACCCCATCCTAAATTCAAATGGCATCCTTATAAGTCTATTGAGACAAAGCCCTTAGGAGCATTTTCATCTATACCATACAGAGTATTGCACACAGAGGATATTAGGGCTTATATACATGCAATATTGAAGAATTAGGATCCCAAAAAGGCCAAAGGATTTGAAAATTTGAGGGTGAAAAAATTGGTCAACTCAAGATGATTCTTCTAAGACTCCTTAACCGCTTAGGGCTTAGAAAATCCTTGCGGATTTTTTTTTGCTATAGCGAGTCTCCCATTCCAAAAGGCCTCAGACATCCATCTCTCTGCCTTGGGGATCCCACACTTGCTACCTCTGACTAATCCCAAAAAAAGCATGCCTAATCGAAAAGGACTTCACAGGCCACCCTATGTGGATAGCCATTTGTAGATGGTTGCCTTATCATTGCCACATCAAAATAGACAAGGACTATTGTTCCCCTGCTTTGTGGGACCCAACCCCACTGTCTCCCTTTGGTTTCCTACCAAAAAATGGGTAATGCATGCACCTCTTGCAGACCAGATATTGCGGGCCTCCCTTGGTGGACTTCCATCCCGCCTTAGTTGTTTTGAATGGCCAACTTCCAACAACTTCCTACACCTTCCGACCTGCACTCATCCAAACCATTTAAGCTTCAACAATGAAATGACGCCATCCCTCAAGGCCATGGATCCCACATTATGGGACGTTGCTTGTGGATCGTCACCTTGCAAAGGCCATTTTCAAATGACAAAGCCTCAAATAGCCAAGCTACTCCCTACTCCTGCATGCCTTGAGTTCACACCCCTAAACGATGGACTCAACACCTCCAGAAGTTCACAAGTGATTTGATCCATGTTCCTAAATGACCTAATCTTCTTGGTGGAACCCACTTCATGGACAAATCCTAATGTGAGTACAACTAGTCGAGCCATCATACCATGTCCACCATCTATCCATAACTACCTTCAAAACAATTGCCAGCCTAGGGAAGTCCACACCCCTAGGCCTGCATTACCATAAATTCCTCAAAAAAAAGGCCAAAGGTGATTTGAAAGAAATGTTAAGATCCTTGAATGGTGAATTATTTGATCCAACATCAATTTTTGTAGGATTTCACTAACATTTCTACTTGAATGTGCTTGTTGCTCCCTTTCTTGTAGGATATATGGAACCAGCTACGAGACCTTTGGAGGCATCCATAGAAAAGGAAAAGGGAAAGAGGCCAAATAAAGAACCTAGGGGTAAGGAAGATAAGGATCAAATGAAGTACAAGTTCCAAGGGGAGCCCCTCAATTCAAAGGTCACCACAGACTAGAAAGAGATCTTAGATACCAACTTGGGGCATATTGACATCAATCAATTTAAGTAGAGGTTCATTGTCAACCCCACCACAGAGAATTCAAAGAGAATCTAAAGAAGTGGGTTGGCCAAAGTTGTTGGGTTCTTTCCTTCTCTCATAGCTCTCAAACTAGTAATGGCCTATACAAAGGCATATCAAGAGAATACTAAATGAATTGTGGATAGGGATGGCAATATATTGGTTAATTTCTCTACCAATTCGATCAGGAAGACTTTCCATATCCTTACCTTTGATGAAATGGAAGAGACAACTAAGGAGTATTCCAAGACCATATGGTATGTTGACCCCCTCAAGTGCAAGAAACTTATCAATCAATTATGGCTAAAGGAGAAGAGGGTCAGTGCAAATAAGGTGCTCCAAGAGCTCTTTAGGAGTGACTTCTACGAAGATTACCATGACCTGGTGACCCTACTGAGCAGAGTTATGGGTCTCCCAACTGCAACATTCTTCCAAGAGTGGATGGTCAGGATATGTATGCACTCCTCACGTCCTAGTGTGTAGATTATTCTAATAAGTAATTGCTTGAATATAACTTAGAGTTCCATATTGCCAAGCCATGGATGGATCTGTATGGTAAGTTGAAAAAGGTGGTTGGGATAGAGTATGCCCATTTGCATAATGTTGAAGACTTTTGGGCCAATTGCAAAGGTGATAAAGAGGTGTGTATGAGGCACTACATGCACATGACAACTTATTTCTAGTACCAAACCAAGTTGTGAAGGAAGAGAACATAGTAATAGATCCAAGCTACAATGTCTTCACCAATTTACCACTTCCCTTAATAGACTAGGATGAACAAGAGGTCAATGACCTTGATGTTTTAACAAAGCCCATAGAAGCAAGGACAAAACAATGGATTGATTGGAATATTTCCCAATTGAAGCTTCAGGGAGCCACTTTAACCTATGATGGGCTTGAGGATGAACCTGAGAGCAAGACCAATAGTGCAACTACTATTGCCCTAACCAAAGAAACTTCAACATCTCCTCCCACTACATGGGTCAAGAAGATAAAAGAAGCAGTTGAATGTCAGCCCAAACATATACAAAGTATATGCAAGGAAGGCCTCAGAAGGTGAGCCTTCCAAGAAGTCAAAGAAGTCTGGAAGTTTCACAAAGATGCCCACTATACAAGAAGACCCGCTCCATGAGGGAAAGGAGGAAGAGGTCAAGCAACCAAAGTCTCCACTTGCTACCTCTGCTCTCACTACCATGACTACTACTACCACTACAATCACTCCACTTGCTTCTCAGGAAATGGTTGCCTCTTCTTCGCCTACGGTGGACATCTCAGTCCATATTACTTCCACCTTGCCTAGTGCACCTATCTTGGTGGTAGATTCTTCCCCTTCCACCAATTCTTTGCTCTCTTCTTCTTCTATGTATCCATTAAAAACCCTCCCTCTAGCCACTACAACAATGCCAATACCTACCCTCTTGCTCCTGGAAGCCTTTTATAGGCACATGCCAAACATACCAATGGAGTTGTCTAGAGTATTGATGAATCCTGTAGTATAGGCCACCTTGGTTTAGGTCGTTGTTGGCCTACCTACCCCTCCTCCTCCTACTAAAACACCTACAATGGAGGCAACAATGTAAATTTTTGAGGAGATGGAAAGGAAAATGAGGGAAGTGGCCAAAGAAATAGAGGAAGAAGCAAATGATTATCATGAACACCCTAAGCATTAACACCTGGTTATTGATGAAATAGTGCATGAGGAAGAGGAATTAAAAT
This sequence comes from Sequoia sempervirens, assembly GCA_007258455.2. Classification (NCBI taxonomy): domain Eukaryota; kingdom Viridiplantae; phylum Streptophyta; class Pinopsida; order Cupressales; family Cupressaceae; genus Sequoia; species Sequoia sempervirens. Next base: position 72,001,246 of record VDFB02000363.1, read on the forward strand.
CCTATAAAGAACATGTTGAGGAACTGGGCACAAAGTATATTGTGGAAACCTTCAACCTAGAGCCCAAGGAGGAGTTGGTCCAACAACTAGGGATGCCAAAGAAGAAGTTGAAATGTAGCCCTCTAATGAGAAGTAAATAGACAAAGAAATAGAGGTAAGCACAAAACCTCCAATAGGGGAGCAGGGAGAGATCCCTAAACATGATGAAGAAATGCCTCTATTGCATGAAGAAGAGGATAAAGAAGAGGATAAGCTTGAAAAAGAGGTTGAAGCAAGGAAGAGCCCAAGAGCAAAGCATCATGAGAAGCGTGTGCAACAAGAAGAAGAAGAAGAAGAGAAAACCTCTAAAGGGGAGGGAAACCCCAAAGAGAATTCTGCCACTAAATCCCTAAGGGAAGAAATACTATTTATTCGAGATTCCGATGAAGAAGAAGAAGAAAAGATAGAACAAGAGATTCTAGGAAACAAGGAGATAGAAATTTGGCATATCCAAGAAGGAGAAGGTGATCACGAATCACCAAAGGAGGGATCTTGGATACCTGAGTGGCTAGAAAAGTAATTAGAGAAGAAAACCTCAACTCTTATGGATCTAAAGGTGAGACTCGAGGCCATCCTAGCTCGAGCACAAATAAGCACAAAGAAGGAGAAGAAACCAAAGGTTAGATCCCAATGATGATGGATGCATCAGGGTCTAGGATAGTATAGATAACTATGTCAGTGGTGGGAGGAGTTAGCCATAGTATCTCCACCATTGATTTGGGAACAACCATGAGGGAATAAAAGATTGACCATCTTCAAGGATCTGTCGCCACCATTGTGCATCAAATGAATAAGGATAATACCTCTAAGGAGGAGCTAAAGACACAAGTGGCAAACTTAACAACCTATATACAACAATGGTCTTCCACTAAAGAGCTTCCCACCATCTCATCAGCACCACCACACCTATTGTACCAGAACCACATCAACACATCAAAGAAGATGAAGAACTAGACAAAGGCTACAAACGATTGGTTCTAGCAAGTCCTCTACAATGGGAATATGGGTATTAGCTATGCTATCAGGACAACAAACAAGTTCCTGGAGGTGCAAAGATAGCTTGAGGGCACAAGAAAATATTGCACTAACTTCCCAGAGCTATACATGATCACATATCCTAAACTTGAGGCAATCCTCAAGATGCCCAAAAGAACATGGGAGAAGGAGCTTACATTTGTAAGGGATGATCATTGGCTTGTGGAAAATTGGAAGTTAGGCCTTTATCATAGAAGAGAGATCTTGGAACGGGTGCTCCATGAAGTGGAGCTTGATATTGACTAGCCCAAAGAAATTAGGACAACTTGTGGGGAATATCTGAGGCTAATGATAGATTTTGGCATGCTCGTCATTGAGCTTGATCTAGAGAAGATAAAGCCTTACTTCCATAAGAAGATGGAAAACAAAACCATAAATGTACTCACGATGGAATTTATGGGTTTTGCTACTCAATCCTTTTCCTAATTTGAGCAAGTGAAGGAAAATATACCCAATTGTGATAAAGATTGGGATACGATTAACAATTGATCTAGTAAATTTAACTTTTATGTACTTTAATCTGATATTATGGAGTGGAGAAAGCTTTAGACATTGATTGGAAAGTTCGTGGAATATGCTATTGTGAAGAAGTATGAGGGAAATCTGGTTATTGATGATGAATTCCTCAAAAAGTAGCTGTAGCAAGGCAATTGACTCAAAGAAAAAAGAGCTACAGTACTACCCACTAGAAGACAAAATAGGCTAGAGGACAAAAATAAATTTTAAATTGTAAAATATTTGGGGGTAGGTGAAACCCTAATTTTTAGTGAACCTTGGCTACACAATGAGATTGAATCTTAGCCATTCATTTTTATTTTTGGACACTATAAATGGGGGGTCTCCTCTCATTTTCAAGGGAGAGTTGAGTTGTTGTAAAGACATGTTGCTAGAATTTTAATAGAAGTTCATTGATTTTGGTGGATTTTTGAGTTCCAACTTCATTTTTCATGATTCTTCTCCTCTTAGTTGGGGAATTTGAATAGATTAACTTTGTTGTTCTTTGTTTTAGCTTTCTTTAATAGATTAGTTAATGTTATTCATTGGTTTTGAATAATTTTGTTGTGTTGATGCCCTTTGTTCATGCTTTTTGTTGTTTATTGCCGATAAATAGTAGTGTAAAGCTAGTCTGAACATACTTTAATTGTTGCATTTAAATTCTATCTTGTATTCATGCTTTATGGTGAATGAATGGTTGAAATATTCGAACCTTAGAATATTGCACTAGTTTCATGAGACTGTGAGTTAATTTGGTTAGGTGGAACTTAGTTTTGGGAAGGTTGTCCACTTTAGAGTCCTCCAGTATCACTGTTCATTAGTAGTTTCAAGTATAGGAACTTACTCTCTCCACTTCCCTTTTGAATTTTCTTTTAAACAGTAGCTTTAGACAAAGTTCATTGCACATTGTAAAGCCAAATATGAAGATCAAAGTGGAGTTTGAGACTATTGTCCTGAACTTGCAGCAATAGAGCAACATTTCAGAAATTTTACAAACTCCATCTAAAGAGCCAATTCCCCTCCAACTTAACTTGCATAAGGATACCTTGTGACTACCAACAAGATCACATTGAACCAATTGAGAAATTCCAAGCAAGTCACGACCTGGAACCCAAGAGACCTTGGGGTAATTTTTAGCAAATCATTGTTAGAGATTTCCTTTCAAGAGAGGTAGTGAATTTATGCATTACCTATGTTGAGAAGTGCAAAAACACCCATCAACAAAACCTCCGAAATAATACTAGAACCGTTAGATTTTCACAAATCAATGGTTGAGATTTTATTAATTATTTAGGTATGTCAGTCATTGTGCTCATTTTTACCATTTAATATTGCCTAAGTTGGACCAAAATATTTTATGGAAAAGCCTTAAATCTTAAGTCTTTAATCCTGAGGATTGAGTCTCATCAACCTAGCAATGTCCCCATTTTAAATTATGCATGTGCATAAATTTTTTTTAAAAGGACTATTCAATACTTTTTTTATGGACGATTGTAGTTGCATTTTTGGAAGTAAACCTCTAAAGGACTAGATTTTTGAATTGAAATCTTCGGAATAACACTAGAACCGTGAGATTTTCATAAATCAGTGGTTGAGATTTTATTAATTATTTAGGTCTGTCAGTCATCGTGCTCTTTTTTACCGTTTAATATTTCCTAAGTCAGACCAAAATATTTTATGACAAATCCTTAAATCTTAAGTCTTTAATCTTGAAGGTCGAGTCTCGTCAACCTAGGGATGTCACCATTTTAAAGTATGCACATGCATAAAGTTTGTTTTAAAAGAGGGACCATTTGATAAATTTTCAATGGACCACTATAGTTGCATTCAAGAAGTAAATCCTTGAATCACTAGACTTGTGAATTGAAACCTCTAAAATAACAATAGAATCGTTAGATTTTCAAAAATCAATGGTTGAGATTTTATTAATTATTTAGGTCTGTTAGTCATCATGCTCTTGTTTACTGTTTAATATTGCCTAAGTCGGACCAAAATATTTTATGGAAAATCCTTAAATCTTAAGTCTTTAATCTTGAGGGTCAAGTCTCATCAACCTAGCAATGTCCCCATTTTAAAAATAAATGTATTTGCATGTGCACTATGCAGCCATCTTGTCATTTGTTGTGGGCATACCTTTTAAGCACTTGTTTTTAAGGATCTAGGTGTTGAAATAAATGTTAATTGTCACATCAATGATAGTGGTGAATTTAAAAATGATAAGTGTGATATCATACTCATTGTGTTCATGCTAACTTCTATATATACTTCACCAACTTGATGTTCTTCATATCATTTATAATATATTTGGCATTGATTTATTTCTTCTCTATTCTTAATTTAACTGAGATATTGTGGAGTCTTCATGGTGTGTCATGCTACCCAAATGTTTTTGGGAGAAAAGAAGGGACAATGCATACGATAGATGAAAGTAGGATATGGTTTTTACAATTCCTTGTGTGTAGGTTGAGGATGCTATAAGAATAATTGTGGGTAGAGAATGGCTTCAGAATAGCCCTCTTGCTCTATATTTTGAGGTAGCTTTGGCTTTCTTTTCCAATTGCATGGATATTTTTCTTGATAAAGATTTGGTGAAGATGTTGGCAATATGTTATTTGCATCCTTTCATTTACTCTATTTCTTCATTGGAGTTGGTGATGGAGCATTAAAATTTTGGAAGTGGGTTAGTGCCTGTTGGTGGAATCTTCAAGAAAGTGGAATTGCATGATTCTACAATGTAGGCTATTGCCCTAGTTAATATGAGATGGGGTTTGCTATGTGATACAAAAAATGAATCATTAAAGAGTCTGGAGTTTTGGAGGAAGGTTTTGGGTGATTCACTTTTCTTCTTTGTTGTTAGTTCGTTAAATTTGTTTCACGTTCTACTCAAACACTCGGTTGAAGGCCTCAACTAATGTTACAAAAAAAATATTAATGAATTGTGTGATGTGTCATGTGTCTATATTTTATTGTACAACATAATAGTTCTTGTAATATGTACGTTGTGACTGATTTTTTGTCACAAATAGCAGCTTTTTGCCTTTTGGTCACGCTGGTTATGTACTAACTACTATGTACTTCAGTCTTTAGAAATAGCTACTTAAATTAAAATAATTTTTGTGGCTTCATTCTTGTAAATCCTTTTTTCTTTGGTCAATATAAAAATGTTAAATGTGGCTTTTAAAACTAATAGTAATTATCAACATTTAGTTCTAATCATTAGTGTGTGAAATTTATTGTGACTTATTAGTGGACATTGATAATGATTAAGGTAAAATGAGACATTTAATTCTCTCTTTTCAATGTGTCAAATTACTCTACCTTTCATTTATTCTATTGAAATTCTCAATCTTTTTAAAGAAAGTTTGGCTACGGTACTGCAGGCGACAGTGCGGATTAATGCCATATGAATAGACAAAGTGATTGATTGGATAGATTTATATTGAAAACTACATGATGTACTATATAATCATAGATGATGATGTCAATAATCTAGTGATTTAGTGAAACAAGATTTGTAATGATTTCATATCATTTGAGTGGCACTGGCAATTTTGACAATTGACAGCTTGTCAACTTGAGGTACAATTTTCATGTAGCCAGGTTGTCAGAGTCCAGAGGCCAATCAAATTAAACATTTAAATTGTAAATGTTAGGCTTAAGTTACGTGAACCAATTAAGTTGGATTTTTGGTTTGCACAAATCGTAAATTATGACTATGCCCAACCTCACACATGACACATGTGAGGTGTACAAGGGACCAAACTGTTAGTGGCACTATTGGCGACACTTTTGGCCCATAAATAAGGATAGTGAGCACAATTGAAATCATTCATTGAATTTTCATAAGGGTTTTCATTTTGTAGGGTTAATAACTTAATAAGAATTAAAGAAGAATATGATGCGAAATTATTGGGGATACTCTAAATTATCTTTCCTCTAGTTATGTAGTTATAGAGTAAAAGATCAATTTCCTTCAAGTTAAGAATGGGTGGAATTAGAAAGAAGTTGATTTCATTCACCTGACCTCTCAGATAATTTTTGAACTAGGATGAGGAGCTCTGATGGAGATAAGTGTTATCCTAGTGCATGGAAGTTGCAAGTAGAAGTTGGGAGCAATTTTACTACCCCTCATCGTCTACATGATTTTGATTCTCAAATGGGATAAGTACATTTTGTATCTTCACAGCTCCCATTTCCCTAGCATGGTTGGCCAGGCAAGTCCCTTGCATTTATTTTTAGACACCACAGCCTACCAAGCAAGCCCCATGCATTTATTTTCAGTGCTCATCTTTTGCATGGGAGCAATTTTACAACCCCTCATCTTTTGCATGAGTCTAGTTCTGAAAAGGGATAAGTAGATTTTGTATCTTCATAGCTCCCATTTCCCTAGTTTTATTGGCCCCCCTTTCCCCACACATTTATTTTCAGAGCCCACGGTTGACCCAACAAGTCCCATGTGTTTATTTTCAAATCTCATGGTTGAATCGACAAGTCCCATTTATTTTCAAAAAAACATGTATCACATTTACATTTTCACCAATGGTCTAGCAGAAGCTTGGCACTTTCACTTACATTTGTATTTGTACTATGTAATAATGTGACATTGTAATTCAGTTGTAATAAAATAAATGGTTGTGCTATTATTGTGACATTGTAATTCTTTTTATTAATTCCTTTGGAAGTTAAGTGCTAATAATGTGACATTGTAATTCATTTTATTAAGGCCTTTACAATGTTAAGTTTTCAGCCCCTTGGCCTTGATGTCAATCCTAGCGCATTAAACTTTAAAGCAACTTTAAAACAGATGTTTATTATTTATATCGTAAATTACTCAACCATTCGATGAACATTTGATGTATGGTTCTAGTTTCATTTTAGAATGAAATACATAGAGTGCTAAGCTTGTGAATTTAAACCTCTAGAATCACCCTCTAACTGTTAGATTAACAAAGATCAACGGTTGAAACCCACATGGGTAGTTGAGTTGGCTTGAGTCTTGGGTTTTCTCCCCAAGGTCTCAAGTTTGACTCAAAGGCCCGAACTTAACTGATGTGTGTGGCTTGTGGGTAGTTACGCGCATCTCCAGGGACTATTCTCACCTCAGCTTGCCCCATAATGGGAAACCTGTGTCATTGGTTTGGGTCATGGGAATACCCTAGACTACCAAAAAAAAACACAAAGATCAATAGTTTAGAATTTGTTGTCAATGCAAGAGTAAATCATAAATGACTTGTTTTAAATGTTTCTAGCCATGTACTAATTGTGTACTATGTAGTCTAGAAATAACACATAGATGTTTTTGTTTCATTCACTTTAATATTAAAAAAACAACACTTTCTATTGCTAAGTGATTTTAATTTGAAGTTAGAGGGTCAACACACAGGGAGATTTCAGTCTCTAGTTTTCTCATTGCAGTGCACCACCGTGTTCTAGGTTCCATAGTTCCATTTCCAACAAAGCCATTCTAGTAACCCAATTTCAAATTCAAGAATCAAAATATGAGTAAGTTAAAGAATTCTTGTGGCTACATTTCATCGTTTGACATTTCTTAAAATCTTATTTTGTCAAACTTTGAAGTTTATGTTTAGGGTTAAGAGGCTTAATAATTAAGAAAAGTTAAGGATTAATAGGAAATTCACAAATTTCACATTATTGATTGTATCAACATGTCTACCACTAGTACCACTAGAGCAATGTTGGATAAAAATATATTATGCAAAATTTCTTAAAACCCCAGGTTTCACTAATGAATACCATGATATTTATGATCCTAAAACCTATGGTAGGCATACCTCAAAACTTAGATTTTCATCTCAGAATAAGGCTACAAAGCAAATGCAAGTTAACAGTATCAGTGCACTGTGGGTAACTGGATTAGGGCACATGATGTTACATGAGGTTTTCCCTTGCCCAGAATTTATCATGGTATGTTCCCTAAATTATGATGATAACAAAGGAGTAATTGTTAATAAAGATAGAAAAGAAGAATTGTTATCCATTAATATAGAAGAAATTGGAAAAGTGTTGGCCTTAGGGTTTACAATCGAAGAATTTGGAAATGTCAACATTAACCTAGAAAGGGTTGCTAGTGATTATGAAGTAGTGGATGAAATGAAGAAAAATTATTTCTTAAATAGAATACTTCAGGATAGAAACAAATTGACAGGTGATCATAAGCCTCCTTATGATTTCAGTATTTTTAAACCATGGGTTCAGGATACTATTTCCATGCTAGCATTATACCTTAGACTGGATAGCAATTTGGAAGTGGGTACAAGCCTCCTTGAAATGATATATAATATCCATTATGGTGTTCCACATGTCAAATATAATTTTATTTGGCACATTGTAGAATCCATGCATAAAAAAATTTTAATGATTAAAGGAGGTTCCACCAAGATATTTAGGTTCACAACCTACTTGTGCTATCTTTTTCTATTCAAATTTAGAGGAATGTTTTAGACTAACAAGCTTTAGATTCAACCCTATACTAATTCTAAGGAAAATAAAATGGATCCAGTCTATGAATGGACCATTGTGATAAGGATGCATGATTTTTGAAGCAACTACAATCATTTTGTAGACTACTTTTTGGTTCCATTGCATCAAGCAATTACAAATACTCCAATGCCTAGATTGCCTATGTCATGTAGAAACTACATTCAACTAGGGAAAGAAATACAATTGGTTAATTGGTACTTAATGGAAGAATAGATTGTGCTAAGATTTTATGGATCAGAAGTACAACCATACAAACTTCCAATACATGTGACAGAAAGGGTTTTTTCTTTGAAATATATAAGGAAGATGCAGAGTGTTGATGAACTACACTTCACTGATTAGGGGAAGAAGACCTTATTTCCTTCTTTACCTTTTTCATGTCAAGGGATCACATTTGAGAGAAAACAATTTAGTTGGCACATGATCTTTTGAATTTTTTTTATTTTGATGTTATCTATCACTAGCAATATTCCATGTGACACCATTAAATCAATGATTGTGATCAATAAGAATGTTGGAAGTAGAATTCAACATCAAAGTAAACCCTTGCTTGAAAACTTGAGAAACAAGGATTCATGGGATGAGGTCAAAATAGCAATGGAGAAAAGTGTTGTTGAGAATGGTATTTCTTTTCAACAATTGTTAGCATAAATTATGGCATTGCATTGAAAGAAAATTAGAAGGTACAACATTTTTTCTAAAAAAAGTCATAAACCATCTAGTAGAGTAAAAATGCCAGATTCTCTAGATAAGGAAGTTACAGAAGAAAAAAAATTGTTCATGTTCAAAAATTACTGCTTTTTGGTCTATGAGGAAGGAGCTAGGTGATCCAAGAGCTCTTGCAAAGTATGGAGATAACAAAGAAGATCGTGAGTTTATAAAATTGTGGAATATAGAGTATCTAGATGAACAAGAAGATAAAGAAAGTGATGATGAATCTAATGATGATAGGGAAGAAGAAATCCATGTCAATTACAAACTTGGTTTAAGTGAGGCCACAAAAGAAGCATTTACTAAAGGAGCAACCTGAACTAAAAAAATGGGTTATGAAGGTGATCCTTTGGGGTCCCAAAGACAAGGCCCTTGGATAGTAATGGATGTAGAGCATAGAAAACCATTTAATAAATCTGGCCTTGGGGTTGGAGGTGAAAAAGTAGACCTAGGGCATACAGGTCAATTTGTTAGAGCTACAAATCCCTATCCTTATGGTCAGACACAATCACAACTAGCACATGCCCATGGTGGAGAGCTTAGTGCAACTAGCACTACCTCTGGTGGTAAAGTTATGGGTAGTAGTACTAGTAGTGGTCAACATGTGCTACAACAAAAAATTACACACAAGAGGACAACAACACAATATACTACAAAAGCACCAGGTGATCAAGGCATATAGAAGAGGCAAATGATTTTTACAGATCCAAATCACACTACCAGTGGATCCACCACAAAGGAGTTATTTCTAGGCACTCCCCCATTGCTAGTTAGTTTGGATACAACATCATTAACAACTACAATTACTCCTATTTATTTTCCATTCAAGTATTCCATTGTTCCTGTGTCCCTAGGTTTTGATTACATTGAATAGTTTAAAAAGAAATTAGAATTGAATGAAAAATAAAAGAAGCAACTGATGGAGAGTGGTTCTGCTATAACTTTAGAGCCTACAAAAACCATGGTAGTACCCACATTTGACACAAATAAATAATCATGGAGTACACAATTCGTGTTCCCACAGTTCAAAATGAAACAACAAATCAGATGGCTCCATCTGAATTCTAGCTGAACAATATTCAATTGGATTTTTTTGGACTCATAAATACTGAAAAAATTATTGTATCAAAGAAGAACAATGAATTGGTGTACACATCATTGCTAAAGAAAGATAGAGAGAAAAAAGGTTGTAGACTCAAATTGAAAAGTTACAGGAAGACCTAGCAAATGAGAAAGCAAAGAGGAAAGTAGTAGATAACAAGAGCAATGAAATAGAAAAAAGAATTAAAAAAAAATCCTCTACATCAACAAGCAAAGAGGATAAGCATAATAATACTATAGTGAATGAATTGAAGAAAATGCTAGATGAGAGCAACAAGAAATATGATGAGGAAATATCCACTTGAAAAAAATTAAGACTAAGCATTGTAAATGGAAATGCACAATGGGAACACAAATTGGAGGAGAGAAAAAGAAATGAAAGATTGGAGGCAAAGTTCATGGAAGCAAAAAATGAAATTAAGTCTTGTCAAAATAAGTTATCTGCATTTTGTAGAGAAACAATGAGGCATATGAAACAAAAGAACTGGGATGAAAAAATGTAGGGGATTGATCATTTGTGTTACATGTTTCAATTGATTGATGTTATTAGAAAACATCATAAGAAGCTCAAAAAATATTTAATGAACAACAAAAATGTGTTAGCATTAGAGAAATCATCAAATCAAATTCAACAAATAGTCTACAAAGCCCGTGAAAATGGTTTGAAATCAAAATGGATTACTAATTGGCTTGCTATATCAATGATGTTGTCATTTGTCATTGAAAAGTGATTTAGAATGTGTGAAACAAAGGAATATTTGCATTTGGTTGTGGACAAGTTGAAGAAGGTGGATGAAAAGGTTTAAGGAACTTCACAGAGCTTGGTTTGCCAAAGGCTTTTGACACAAATGAGCAATTCATTGGAAAGAATGATTTTAGAAAGAAGATGGAGGATGCAAGAAAGATTGATTTGGACTAGTTTCCTTAGAACCCAAATTTGGTGAACTATTTGGATTCCATCAAACCATTGCTAACCCTCAATGAAAAATTGACTAAAGAATCCAAGACAGGTTCCAATTTGAATCATGAATTGTTAACAAATCTTCAAGTCAAACAACATCAGTTAGAACAAATGACAATTCCACCACCTAAAGAGTGCAAGATGCTAGAAAAGGTGATGTAGTGATTTGATTTTTGATAATATGAGTTTCCAAGTTCCAACTCAGCTCTATGCAGATTTGTCTTTGAGAAATATTTTGCATTGCCAATGGCTCTATGTATTCCTTCATGTGATAATCAATTTAAAAGCTCAAATTCAGACTTCAGTAAAGTGTTGATGTTCAATTATCTGTATTATTTATTATATCATTTGAAGAAAAAGTCTAGTAGTGGTTTCAACTACTAGATACACTTTAAACGATTGTTGATGTTCATTCTTGTATATGATACTAATACTATTGTTAATATGTTATTAAGCTAATAATAATTGAGTTGAGTGATGAATCACTGAGTACATGTTCAAGTTTTAATTTTAACACAATTAAAATATGAACTATAAGGTGATTTTAATTCCAAGCATCCATAATCTTAGTGAAATTGCATGACAATTCACACATCAATACTCAATCTCCATGACTACTTAGTAGATCCACTAAACATTTATATGAATTCATGCTTTAATCAGGGTAATTTAATTGGTTTATTAAACCAGAGCCAAAATTAAAACATCAATGCATAATGACAAACAAGATTAATGAAATATCATTGATCAGATTTCATTAATAATTCATGTAAAATGTTACAGCTGGAGATATGATAGACTCAAAATAAGGGAGAAAAACAAGCTTAGTCACTAGTCCTCCAAGTTTTATAACCTTGTCGCGGAGTTCTAAATTTTCATAACTTCTTGATTCCATGACTTGGTTTACTTTGTTGAGTAATTGAATTGCAAGTCTTTTAGATGTAACATTTGAGTTATGGTATGTGGATTTATTCTGCTTTTATTGAGTAGTTTTCTGATGGATTATCTATTATTGGAATTGGAATGATGTATTTTTTTTAGTCTCATTTTTGTGGTTACTATCACTCAAATTCATGGTTTTGGTGTTTTTCCTAACCTTAGTCGCTAATCCTCAGAGTTCTATAACCTTGTCACGTAGTTCTAAATTTTCATAACTTCCTGATTCCCCAACTTGGTTGATGGTTCACTTTTTTGAGTTGCAATTATTTCTTCGTCATCTTTCTAGTTGGTGGGTCAGAGGTTTCAAAAACTTTGAAACTTTAGACTTTGGTTCTAAGGTTCCAAGTTTCAGTGGCCACACAACATTATGAACTTATCTTTCCTTTTAAAGGTGTCGTCATCTGACATCTCATTGAATTCTATGTACAAACTAACCTTGAGTTGTCTTTTTAGGAATTTTGAAAAGCATGCAGGTTTTAAGGCTATCTTTTCAAGGAATGAAATTGAATGCCACATTTATTGCATGTCCTATAAAAAAATGATGACATAAGTGGGTGGAAAATTTTTACTCAGACATATAGCCTACTTTCTCATTCTTTTCCAAGGCCAATACATCTCAAAGTGCAAACATTCTATCTCCACGAATTTGGTGTCATGCAAAGTGGAATTGAAAATTATTGGTCTAGCATTAAACACACCTCTTGTTGATGACATAAGTTGAGGTGGAAAAACTTTTGCTAAATTTTTCAGCTGCATTTCCTTCTTTTTAAATCTACTCTTCCAAGTGTTTGTGTGTTTCTTTATGTGTTGGGAGTTCATGTAGTCCAAAATTAGAAATTGTTGGCTCAGCATAAGGGATACTGAACTCATACCTTTTAAGTTAGAAGAGTTTTGGGTGTACCTGGAGAGTAACGAGAAGTATGAGTAGGATGTAAAACTATTAGAAAGAGAGCTAGCTCACACTAGAGAGTTTCCAAAATTTGTGTTGACTGTGAACCTGATAAGTGCATGTGCGAGAAGGTACATTCTGGAGACATGGGAAATTAAAGCTGTGGATGAGACTATAACTACAAAAAGTTCTCTTGAAGTTGTTTCTTGTGTACTGAGGATTTTAGAAAGGGAGCATGTAGAAGAAATATTTGTTGTAGTGGTAGGCGAATTTTTCAAAGAAAATAAAGACTAGTATACAAACTCATGGCCAAAACCTAGCTGAAGATTGAAAGGAAAGGTAAGTAGCAACTGCCAACTAAATTCAAAAGAGTGCATTTTAAGGAAGAAATTACAAATTCTATTGCTTTATTGTACAACATTGTTGGGAATGCACGAGTTGATTTATTTAAGGATTCGATGTGTCGGTTTATCTTGATAATCTATGATGAGAAAATTTTCATGGACTGGGATGAAGTTATTTGCTTCCATTTGAATAAGCAATAAATTAATTTCCATAAGACTGCTACTTTATGTTTGTGTTCTTTCTTGACATACATTGTAGCTAGTCAAAGGTCCTTTGGCCTAGGTTGGAGCCACAAGGAACCCCAACTTCTGATATTCCTATGTATAAATGCTTTCCTTAGTTCACTAAACAATTTGCAATTGGTGATTTATGTCATGTTAATGATGCATTTTTAATGGACACTATGAGGAATCTAGATGGAAATATAGAAATGTGCCTTTCCCTTGAATCAATATCTCTTGTATCAAAATTTGAGAGTTTTTATATCCAATTTGATAAGTTTTCCTATATGAGAATAGAGGGTTTTAAGAAAGCCCCATTGAAATTACCTTAGTATCCTAAAGATTTACTGATATTTCTAGAATTTTTTCAAAAAATGGCCATGGTTAATATTAAGTATATGAGCATGGGGAAATGAGGTTATGTCTTCCCATTGGTGACCCATTATTTTACATGAAAAACAAACTAGGTTGGTAGGGGAGCCGAAGGAGTTCTCAAGGAATATAACCTCCAATATCTATCTATGAGAGATAATTTTGATAGTAAAGGTTTTGTGAAGCATAATCTCTATGGAGGGAGCTTGTATTGGCATCAACCATCTATCAAAGGTTTCTGGGAAGATAGTGTCAATGAGAACAAAGTTTTGAGAAGAGATTATATGAGGCTAATGCTAAACCAAATACAAGCTTTCATTCTTCCATTTTAGATTCTTGAAAAATATAACTGAGGATTCAACAATCATAGATCCTAGATATGAAAATTTTCCTAATAAATCCAACCCTAGGGTTGATTGGAGACAAAGTGAAATTTCAGATATGAGAGCGTGAGCTTCCCTGATGCTTAAAAGAACACAGGACTAGTTGGATGGGAAATGGCGGCAAGTTGTTGGTCTTGTTCAGGAGCCTAAGTCATTACAAAAGAATGAACAGGGGTCTATGCAAGCATCTAGTGCAAGTGTATCATCGGGGAACCCTTTGTTAGGTCCTCTAGTGAAAATTCTTAGTTAGGATGTGATGGTGATAGGCCAAAAGAAACAATCAAGTTGAAGACCATCTATGAACAAGACAGTGTGCTTTCTCCTACCCCTAAGAAGAAGACCAATCAAGAAAAACTTGTTCCTATAGATTATGAAGCTAACTTTAAATAGATCATTGAAGATAATATATTTCCTCTTTTGTCTAAATTTCCCTCTTCTCCACCTCTAGTTGATAATCCACCTATCACTCCTAACGCTCCTAAAGAAACTATTAGTGGAAATGAATATTTTGTTCTAGTAGGAGCCTCCTCAGGATGGCTGAAAAAAGTGGTGGAGAAGAAGAGAATTATATTCCTACAATGACAGTTGGAGTAGATGCGGTTGAAAAGTTACTTCAAAATCTTCAAAACCTAAGAAATCTAAGAGGATGTCAAGGATGGTGACTGACGCTACTTCTGGAAATCAAATGTTAGAAATTTTTGAGCTTATGAAGGATTTAAATGAAGATGAACTAACAGAGGAAGACTACAAAGTCACACATGTTGATATGGGGCCTCCAACATTGGAAGGTGATGTGTACCATGTTGATTATTCAGTCAATGTCTTGAGATTAAAAGAGTGAAAGAACAGAGGAAATAAAATATAAAACTGCAATCTCAAGTCCTCACATTGGGTAACTTTATTTCTTCCATGACCAATCCTCCTACATCTAATGAAGCCTCAAGTTCTTAGGTAGAGCTAGAGGGAATCGATGTTCTCACCATATAGAAAATTAAAAAAAAATGAGCTATTTTAGAGCTACTTGTGAGGGGATCAATAAAATATCTCAAGAGGCTATCTTCTTTCTGAATAAATCTATGCTCTTTTACACTCGAGTTATTAATAAGAGGAAGGAGTTAGTAACAAAACTTCAGCAAGTCAGAAAAGATCAAACTAGTCTCTATGTGCTCTCTTAGGAAATGAAATAATTGATGTCTATGGATCAAAAGATATTAATTGGTGAGAAAATTGTGAATAATCCTAAGGAGCTAGACCCTTCCTAGTCTGATTCATTGGAATGAAAATTGAATATATATGATAATTTGTTGAAGGAAATTAATAAAACACTTGATTTATATTTTGAAATGTTGGGGGAAATTAAAGAATATTGTCATATTGTGGGAGTGGAAATTACTTATGAGTTTGATGAAAGGATTCTAGATATAAAAGAGATATCTCTAAAGTTTAGAGAGATATTTAATAAAGAAATAACTAATCCTATTATAGTGACATGGGAGTCCTTGGAAACTTAGTGCAATGCAAATCCACCTAAAGTCTTATAAATTTGGAGAAGAGAAAAGATCTAAGATATTGGTTGAGTCTGAAATTGCTTTGGGAAAATGGAGAAATAGGTTACAAATTACTACAACGCCGAGGAGCAAGGACATATTTGCAATTGTCACTAGATATCAAGATTACAGGGCTAAGATGAGGGCATAGGAAAATATGTTGTGACATGAAGAGATTGAAGTTCTAGAAGATGAATCTAAAGATGAGGTGGAAAAGTGATGCATAGTTATTTTTAGCATTTCATGATACTTTCTTTAATTTTAGTTCTTTTAAGTTGAAGACTATTTTAATTTTTGGGTGTGGTTATCTTAAAGAAATTGTTACCATAGACAATTAGTTTATGCTTTAAGTTTAAATATGGGTTTGGTCGATGCAATTAGGATCCTTTGGGGAAAAAATTGGTTTTCCTCATTAGAGCAAAAAATATTTTATGCTTTAAAGTTTTTTTTACAGTTATATTTCAATATAGAAACTCATATGGTGAAGTTCATACAGACATAATCTTTGTGTTGTGGTGTATGGATTTTTTTTTATTATTCTGAATATCTTTCCAATGGTTTTCTATGTTGGTGTTTTGGATATTTAATAGATTGCATTACTATTAGATGTTTATCTTTAAATGAATGCTTATGGCAATGGTTGAGTTCAGTTAAATAAATTTATTAGTTCTGAAGTGATTCAAGTCTTTGTTATTTAGTTTATAATTTGATATTGACATGCCTTTCAAAGATTTCAGGTTAAAAGCTACACCTTTCTTTTCTTTCTAGTTAAAATTAGCCTAAATTTCTATTCATTTCATATCATAAAAGGTAGTTGCCACCTTGTAAAATAAGCAAAGAATTGGTATGAAATTTAGGTGATTTGGTAGTTTAAGCTTTTATTGTTTAAGTTGTGTGGATGCCTTTATAATTTATTTATGTTGAACAGTTAACTTTTGTTAGCTTATAACTTATAAGTTATGGATGTTGAACTATTAGCTTCTATTCAAGGAACAGATTAATAATATTCCTTTCAATTATTTATCAAAGATTGTGTGAATGGAAATGCAATAGGAATTTATAAGTAGTGTGATAAGTGTTGTTCTTTAAAAATGATGAAAAATCACATATCAAATTCAATACCATGGAATACAATATAAAATATAAAATATCACAATTTCATGGAATACACCATAAAATATCATCAACTACAGTTTGTAATATGATTCATGAAGTGCAATATAAAATAAAATATCATGAAGTGCAATGATTCACAATTTCATTGAATACAATATAAAATATCATCAACTACAGTATGGAACAATGGAAACTGATCCATGAAGTGTAGTATACATACATAAAAGCTACTAATGCTCTTCCATCTCCCAAACGGAGTTAGGGTCCTCAAACTGATGTTCATCAAATAAAGTAAAAGAGTTGTCTTGAATTTGATTTTGAGCCTGCTCTTCATTTTCTTCGATCTGTGTCTCAAATTCAACATTCATTATGTGATTTGTGTTAATGTCATCTGTCCCAGCCCCACTGCCACTACCACTACCACTACCACCAATACCAATGTTTGGAATTGGAGTGTTGAACAACCTGGTCCTTCTTCTTTCACATGTGGACCTCCAAATTATGAGTTCCCTTTCAAAAGGAAATTAAAGACATTATACACAGTTCCTTTCAACATTAAGCAATTTTCCAAATTCTTGTCTAGCTTGTTTCTTAGCTTTGATTTCAAAAATCCCAATGTATTGAAAACTCTCTCATCCTCCATCGACCCCAATATCATTTTTTGACATAAATTAGCAAGTTTGAAATATTCTGATATCGAACCATGCAATATTTCACTTTGACCTAAGTTTGTCCAAACCTTTTCTATTGATTCTGGTTCAAAGGCCTTCTCCATGCCCATGAATTTATACTAGTCCCTCATAGTTGTTGAAAAAATCCTAGTCTTATTCTAAGCTTAGCTTCATTTAAAATTCCTTTTATTTTCTACTCATCATATGTTACACTTTTCAAAAATTGTTTGATCAAGATTTTTACTTGATCATGAAAATATTTTGGGTTCTCTCAGTTTTCCCAAAATTGAGGATACATAGTACCCATGGCTTCAAGTATTTCATGTCGAGGGAATCTTTCATGAATCTCTAAGGAAACATATTTTGCAATTTCCTTCAAATTATCACCAATAGATTTAACAATTCCTTTAAAATCTTCCTCCTTAATAGCTACTTCTCTGCTAGAGCGTCTGACTATCTTACAATGGTACATTGGTATCTCATATCCATGTACACAAATACATAAGTTCTCACTTGCATTAAACTATAAATAATTATCAGGATTATTCAAATTAGTAATTTTTAACCTCATGAAATAATTTGGGCCATCTCGTGTTAGATCTAGATATAGATGATTGAGGGCCAAGCATGTATGTTTATGTAGATTGGAATATTCATTAATATACATAGTTCTATATTGGGATTTATTCACAAGATTTTTCATCTTGTTCAGTATGAGGAGAAGACTAGCTAAAGTCAAGAGTGTCTCTATATCGCTTAACCTATGTAAGAGGTCAAGAGCTTTGTCTACTATGTTGTGATGCTCGTACATCACTCCAAACAAGGATTGATATTCTGAAAGAACTCATTGTACTAGTCCATGCAAGGAGATCCATTTAGTATCGACATCCTTGAGAAGCTTGTTTCCTAGTGTTATTCCCTCAACAAAATTTTGAAATTCTATGAAACGTTTGGGACCTCGGTAGAAGTATACGTAGATCTCATGGACTATATTTTCAACTTTTGATATTGTAGGAAACTTACAATTTTGAATGCTAAATTCATTATGTGGGCCATGCAGTGAATGCCAAGCATGTATGGTGCACAAGTAGTTTGTAACTTTGTGCAAACACCGGTCCTTTGACCTTGCATCACTGAAGCTCCATTAGCTTCTACACATACCAACTTTTTGGAAATTGTCAACTCATCCATACCTGCAATTTCATTCAAATATTTTTTGACTAGTTCAAATATATTTTGTGATGTTCAATTGTCCTTCATTTTATGAACATATAGAAGATGAACTTGGTGAACATGTCATTCTACAATATACAAATGTATACAAACCCAAGAAGTATTGTCTATAGCATTAACTTCATCTAAAGATAATGAAATGAAATTTGACTCTTTTACTTTCTCCTTTAAATCTTCCTTTTCAACTACAACAAGAAAAATTTCCCATTCCCATCTAGTGTTTACTGACCAATGTGAGAAGGGATAGTGAGGAACATTCAAAAAAGATAATAAACCAAAATATTTTGGGTAGTCTATCATAGGATACCCTATGGACAAAATATGAAAAAAAATACTCATCTGAACATTGTTTGACATATTTTCTACTTCCATTGCTTTTCCAAATTAAGCCTCAAGTGTTCCTTTACAGGCATCAATGTTCAAAATTATTTTTTCATAATATGTGGCATACCTAACATGAAGACATTCTTCCTTTGATTTCAATCATACAACTAATTGTTCCTTTCCATATATGATTTTTTTTTCATAAACTTTACCATTACGCTTTTCTATAGTGTCAATCTTTAGCTGCAACATCTTGGCTCTTCCACATTTCCAACTGGGTATGTGCAGGATCATCATGGAAAAAAAGGCCCTTAAGTCGCAAAAAATTTAGGAAAATTAGAGTTAGGGAACTTGACACAAAAAATTGAATAAGTTATCTATATTATTTCAAAAATATGTAAGAATATAATCTGTAGCAAATTGAATGTAGTTTCTAAACTACTAGGTTTTTTTCTTAAAAAAAATCTATTTGGTGAAAGTTTGAGATTTCAATGCAGTGGTACTTAAATTTTAGGGAAAAAATAAGTAGGTGTTTGTCTAACCACCCTAACCACAATAAAATGATAATATTTTAGATATAAGTAGATGACTCATGCCCCAATGTGATGCATATTTTTTGTAATTTTTTCAAGTAAATAATTAAGTATGAATTTTTATTACAACTTTTTAAAAAATATAAAAACTCATATGTCCGACCATTAACTTGGTCAAAACTTTATGAAATTAAAATTTTATTTTTTTAATCCTATAGTATGTGAAGCATAGAATGTGACACATGTTTTGATTCAAAAATGTGATACCATTTGAAAGTTATAGATGTTTTTCTATCACCCTATCAATCAGGATTTTAGTCATAATTTGAATAGAAAATGAATAATAATTACTTATTAAATTCAAAGTAAAGCATAATTTGTGTCGCACCAATGTCAGTCGTTAAAAGTTTACGCATGTAGTTTATAGGGGGTCATGCTACCTGATTCCTGCAATCTAAAAAAAAAGTAAAGCATAATTTATATCAGCGGAAAGTTGAGAATCTCCTTTAAAAACCCTTTTCATTTCATCAATTTTGGGTAAAAAAAGAGTCGTCAGCGACATACCCATCATATTGCCACTTTTTATCCCATCATGATTCTACACATACCCAACTACAAATCATACATTTGGCCAATGTTTCCTTTTCAATATTGTTTACATTGTTAATCCCTATTGGTACCATGAATGGGTACTTTGACAACCAACCAAGTTGAAAATTCCTAGTCATTTCCTACTCATGCCTCATTTTTTATTTTCTTCTTCTTTTCTTGCTACCAACATCATCATCCTCATCCAAGTCAATTATCTCATTCTACCTAACTAGGCCTAAGGTATCCCTTGGAACGTCTTTTGTGGTATTTCCATCCTACATTTTGATTTAATTCAATGACAATCTGAACTTGACCTTTCGGTGGCGGTGAGGTATTGTGAATGCTACCAATATTTGGTGGAAGAGTTGATGATGTAGCTCCATCTTGACCTGATGGATTAGAAGATTTGGAAATTGCAAAGTAAGACTCTATGGTACGTCTAAGTTTTTAGCTTTTTGATGGCCTCCCAATCTCTTCACCACCCTGAGAAGCGATAGGAGTCTCTTCACCACCCTAAGGAGTGGCAGAAGCCTTACCACTCTAAGGAGCAGAAGGAGCCTCATTACCTTGAGGAGTGACAGGATTCTCTTCACCACCCTAAGGAGCCGCATAATCCTTACCCTTGCTGCTCAAAACGCTCGACATATTGATGTCTCACTTCAAATAAAAATTGGAAAAAAACATCTTCTTGTTTAAGGACAAAGAATATTGATCCCATTCCATACTCAATATCATCTTTAATACTGAAGCAAGAATGGAAAAGAGATAAAGAATTAACTTATTATTATAACTAATAACAATATGAAGAAATGATCACTCACCTTTAATTCTATGTTTTTGGCTTTCGTTGACTTTTGAATCGAGAAGTAGAACTTAAGAACTGAACACAATGTGTAAGAATAAATAAAGCTTTTGATTGTATTTATATCAATCCATGTTTGGTGAATTCCATGGGATTTTTAAATGGTATATTAAAAATTTGGCAAATCTTGTATGCTTATACAATGATACGTTATAATTTTCAAGGCGAAATGTGTCCTCAAATGTAATTATTTTTTAATGTTATTGGCGAAATAGGTCCTCATAAGCAACTATTTATAAATTTTAATTAGAGAAATGGGTCTTCACAAGAAACTTTTTGTAAATTTTAATTGGCAAAATGGGTCCTGATACAATGTTGTTTTAATAGTATTGGCAAATATAAAGGTGTTTTATTACATGCTTCCGAGATTCCAGGTGAAAATATTAGTCGATCCATTTGAATGCTTTATATTTGTTATTGGCTAATTGAATTTGTTTCTTAAATATGCCTCATTAAAAAAACGTTGGTGAATGGACATGCATTGGACCGATAGTTCATAAAATTTGGGTAATTTGGACACCCTGTTGCAATAATACCCAATTTCAACTTGTCCAATTTCTAGAATTTTCCAATTGGCTAAGATTCACCACTAAAAATTTCCCTAATGTTAACAAACATAGTATTGTAGCCCCAAAAAGCTAATTCAATGAGACCAAAATACACTCAAAATCCATTAATAAAACTATAGAGACTTAAATAATCCTGATTGATATGAGGCATTTGATTCTGATAAATTAACATCACTTCTTCTTAAATCACTACAAACTAACCAATTAATTAAATAATCAACATTATTTAGTTATATTCATCAATTTCTATTAATCTAATAATTAACTTTATTAGATTAATTCACCTTTCTTCTTACTAGTGTTCATCATATTAAATTAAATCAAATCATTTAATTAAATTCCCCTAAAATCCTCTCATTTGATTAAAATAAATCAAATCAAATATCACAATCCCCTAACCCATCCAATTTAATTATTTTGAATTAATTAACCCTAAGCCACTTTCTAATCATCATTAACAAATCCTCTAGCTTTTAACTCCTCAAGAGTTAAATCAACCTATGGTCAACTAACCAGGTTGCACATGAAATTCATTTCTTTTAATTAACTAATTCCCTATTTATCCTCACAATGGCATATTCCTAGAATATTCCTCTCAACTACCTCATCATTCAATTTATGTTCAAAGGTTTTAAATAGCCTCTTACACATCCATAAATACCTCTTACATTCATTTACTTCTTCTTACATCCTTTCAAATCTTCAACCACATTCATTTACTTCTTTTTACATCCTTTCAAGTCCTCAACCATTTTCATTTATTTTTCTTATATCTCCTTTACTCTACACATTCCCCAAAATGTGTTTCAACCTCATCCAATAAAATTGTGACAAATGTCACATTCCTATTGGCTCCCATTTTATCCCACATTCACCAATTTCTCTCATTCTTCAACCCTTGAGTCCTATAGGTAGAGGCTTCCTCTACACAATATGGATCCACAATCTCAAGCAAGTTTGCTATAGGAATTTCTCACTCATACCATTCACCATTTTCATCATATTTGAGTTTGTTTCATCATTTTATTTATTTGGAATCATCTACATCATTGGAGCTTATCAAAGGGATTTGGAAATGACTTCTTTCCACATCAAAGGAGCATCAATCCCCTTATGGGATGGAGGTTTAGTAGATTTAGTTGATTACATGTCATTTGTCTTATTTTATACTTTCATTTCATGTTTTCATCTTTATTTCACTAAGATTCTCATAGGGAGTGCTTTGTTTGAGTTTCTAACTTGATTAACACTTGTTTTTCGTCTCTTGTTAGTTAATTGTAGATTAGGCATTCACAAAAACTAAATAAAGAAAACTTACATTTAAATTTTCAATAGCCTCAAAGAATGTACTCTATAATAATTTTAGTCAATAGGCTTCCCTATGGACTTGTGAATCTACAAAGCTTTGGCATACCTATCTCATGCCTAAAACAAGTTTTAACTTGTTGCTAAATAGTTTTCAGATTGCCTAAAATTTGGTTAGACCACCAGGGAATTCGATGACATTTAGTTAACTGACAATTAGTCGATGGGCTATATTTTGTAGCAACTTTCACTAGGAAAGTTTTCTATCATAAAAATATTTCAGATAGTTGAAACATTCCTTTCCTCATGTCTTAAAACAAATCTTAATGTGCTCCCAATATTTTTTGTTTAAAAGGATACAAAAATCTTGTCTCAAGCTCAAGAATCAGGCAACTCTAAAACCCTAATATTTTTATGGTTACTTTTTGTTTATTATGAATAGATTGAAGCAGTAGCTAAAGGTAGATTAGTTTTGGTTCATCTCATTTTTTTTAAAAACCTTTCTTTCATAGGGATATATATATTTCCTACAATATCTACCCATGTTTTCTCATTGATAGCATGACATAATTTGTGTAGAATCTTCAAGGTAAGTCACTTTCCATAGTTTCAATGAGTATTTTTGGTAAAACCATACATAACAAGATATTTTTTGTGTTTTATTTCATTCTATTTTTTTTTTTGTTACGTGTTCAATGAAGGCATCACACAGAGATATATGAAAGTGCTAATATAAAATAAGAGGAATATGTTCTTCCAAATGATCTAGACCAAATCTTTGTAGAAGAAAATGCAAGGCTTTTGCAAGTTCATCAATAATCAAGATGTTAATCTCAATGACAAAATATAATTCTTTCAAAACCAATGGCCACATGGGGCTACAAATATTGCAATAAGCTTAAGTTGGTTCTCTCCATTTTCTATTCCATTGACTACTAGGCACTACTCCACATGAACAAAATGATTCAAAGGAAGAACTACAAATACTAGATTGACTCACATGATGTTGCATCCACTAACTCCAAGGCTAACTCTTCCAACACCAAATTTCACTAATGTAACCAAATATTAGGTTTCTAACAAACCTAATTCCTTTGCACTGGCATTCAACCTCATCTGCCTCAATCAAAAAAGGTGAGAAGCCTCCCATCCTTGACAAATCCTTTAGAGTTACAAAAATTATGGTCAAATATATTCAAATATTTTGATTTGATCAAATTATTGGTTTTCTCAAAAATCATAATTATGACCTTGAGTGAGTCAAAGACATGAAATATAAAATGAATGTAAGATTGATTCCAAAACTTTTGTCAAGAGAAGGGTCCTACACTTTCTCTCCTATTCATATGTTGTATAATATGTTTTCAAAGGAAATGCAATGGTCTATTCAAATTCAATTTGGTGAGCTTGGCATTCATTCCATAGACTTAGGATTTTGGTTTCCCTCTTTTTTCTCAAAGAATTTATCTGTGATAAAAAAAATCAACTCCATCACAAAAAATCAATATACTTCACAAAAATGATAGAATAAAATATCTATTTTGGTATATGAGAAAAATACCTCAAAAATAGAAATTATTGTTTACTATGTATGAACTTCATCAGTCTCTTGATCAACCTAGTAACACCCTAATAAAGGGCCTAATACAGTCATGAAAATACCAAACTTTAAATTTTCCATCTTAAAAATGAAAGATCAAATCTTAAAAAATCAAAGACCACCAACCCAATTCTCAAGCATTTGTAATCAAAACTCAATAGTTTCTTCATATACTTAATATGTAGAAACTAGAGCTCACATGAAGTTTCACACTAAGGACCTTGCAAAACATTTTGGGGGGGGGGGGAGTGGGGAATTATACCTTTCCTATTAAATAATTGTGTATTTTTTCTTTTTGTAGCATGATATTTTCTAATTCTTCCATGGAAAAAAATGAGAAAATATTTTT
Source organism: Sequoia sempervirens (assembly GCA_007258455.2). NCBI lineage: Eukaryota > Viridiplantae > Streptophyta > Pinopsida > Cupressales > Cupressaceae > Sequoia > Sequoia sempervirens. Next base: position 72,025,938 of record VDFB02000363.1, read on the forward strand.
TAGTAGAGCAACAATGTTAAGCAAACTTTCTCTCACTGACTATCAAAATCCACCACCATCTCATTTTGAAAGAGCTAAAAAAAACTATGCACCATCAACTACACAATAGAGAAATGTCACTCTAACAACAATAGTAATACTACCACTCCATCAAAACCCTCATCATAAATGAAGTGTCCAAGAGGGAAAGAACGAGAAAATAAGGCTTAGACACCCTTATCCAAGAAAAAAAAGAAAGCTAACAAATTGGCAGACAAGGAAAGAACTACCTTTGAAGGAAACAAAGACACCAAATTGAAAGACAAGAAAAACATTGTTGAAGAGGGTAAGAAAAATGGTAGTGAAAAGAAGAGGATGAAGAAGGTTATCTATCAGGAGCAACAAGAAAAAACCCATGCTTACAAACTTGAAAAATTGGAAGAAAAAGAAAAATTTTCTCCCAACAAAAGACAAAATAGTAGCTTGAGTAATACTATGAAGAAGGTTGATCACAATGAAAGGAAAATTAGAATTGAGTCTAGAAGAAGAAGGAGAAGGTTGGCTATGAAGAGAAGAGGAAAGAGAAGGATAGCAATTTGAAGAGTAAGGATAAGGTTGATAATAACCCTAAGAATGAAGTTGATATGGACTATCCCCTTGTTTCAAGGGAGATAACGATTTCCTTAGAACTATATTGTTTAAATCGTATTAATTTTTTTTGTTTATAATCATGTTAAAATCAAACAGTTGTGGCATGAAAATTTTAGTTATGAGTATTAGTGAGTTGAGAATCATAAATTTTCTAACCCCATGTGAAGCATTATGTCATGAATATAATGAAGGGTCATGTCAAAAATATGGTAAGTGAAGTATATTGGAAGTTTGTGTTGTCATTAATGTTAATAGATCTTTGTTGATGCATTTATGTCAACCTATGAATATGCTTTGGTTTTTTGTATTATGTTCTTATTAGTAGTTTCACTAATGTCAACATATACTATTAATTTGATGAGAATTTTTTTGTGGATGTTCAACCTCTTGTGTGGTTGAGATGTTGAGAAGGTGTTACAGATGTTGAGATGGTGTTTGTGGTGCCCAGTTTTGAAGTGATTTTGAGAAAATTTGATTAAAAGAGAGTTTAGTGTGGCGGAGTGTTGTTTAGTGTTTTGCTATGCATTTCTTCATGGTTTATGATCTACTTGTATGGTTTATATATGTAGATCATAGGTGTTTTGAGGTGTTATATCTAGAGTTTCATGTTCTAGATCGTTCAACAAAAGAAGTTTTGTTCACCAATGTGTGAACTATGAAGTAGTATTGTCTAGGAAAAATGGTTTTCCTCCACATTTATCCATGTTGTGGTTTATGGCTTTGTAGATTTGGGTGTGCTTATAGTGTTCATATCTTCTTATTTTTTGAGTTGTTTGAGTTTTGGTGCTCTACAAGGTTGGATTCATGAGTTACAATATGTGGAAGGTTAACTTGGTGTATAGAATGATTATGTTCTTCAGGTGTATGTTTTTGCAAAAAAATTGTTGGATTTCAAGGTGTTTATGGAATAATCCAAATCATTTTTAAGTATTATGTGTAAACCATGAATCATCTTTGGATCAAAGGAAGCATGTACTTCAATTTTTAATGGTGTTAACACAAGTTCGGCCAACCTTGGGTGTTTACACTAATTGTGAATATGCTTTGATGTTTGTGGAAGAATGGTGTGGTGTGTATATGTGGATTTAGGTTTGAGTTAAGGTGTAATGTGGTCTTCCTTCATTCCTCTCCATCATGGGAATGTTTTGGTTCTGACCTAATTTGAATTTGCATGTTTGAGGTGAATAGCCAAACTTGAAATATGTTTTTAAGGTTGTGAATGGTATAATGGAAAGGTGAATTGTTGGAGAAGAGGGGGTAGATGTGAGGATGTGTTGAAATAAAAATTTAATGAACATTTTCAAAGATATTAATTGTGATCTTAAATTCCAATAACTCTGATGTAGTGAGAAGAATGGTCTACATTTGTAGAGTACTTGAAGTTTCTAATAGTAGTGAGCTATAAGTTACTGATGGTGAAAAGTTGTAGTGGTGGATATTTTATGTTTTTTTGAGATGGATTTCTCATTGTGACAATATTCTTTCTTATTATTTCTAATCTATCAGTAAGCCCTTCTTTCTTTGGGTAGTGAGCCCTTCGATAATGAGCCTATTGTATTTGGTGTTGCAATTACTTTATATTGTGAGCTAATCCTCATCATGGTTTTTCCCTTCTTGATTTTTCCACATAAATATGGTGTTCTCATGTGTTAGGATGTGTTGGAATTACTATTTCTCATGTTTATATTCTACTAATGTGTGATAAGGGTTTAATGGGTGTTAAGGGTTTAAGAGACTAATGCAAATTTAAATGTTAATGAGGGTTTTTGATGTTTTAATGTACAAATGATTCACCCCCACTCTCAGTTGTCTTGTGCGTTCAATAATTGGTATCTGATCAAGATTCCTTAGAATAATTCTTAATCGCTTGAGTTAGATCCAATGGCACACAAGAAAGAGGCTCATCTATTTGATGGATCTGATTATGCATTCTAGAAGACAAATATGTAAGGTTTACTTGTTTCCCTAGGGTTTGGAATTTGGAAGTCAATTGAAGATGGATATAAAATTCCTAACAGTGGACTATCAACTGATGATGAAATCAAGGCTTATGCGAACAATGGAAAAGCAAGGTATGCTCTCGAGTGGTCTTTCTAATTAAAGACTTGTGAAGGTTATGAGCTACAAATATACTAAAGAAATTTGGAAGAAACTGGAAAGTGCCTATGAAAGAGATGATAAGGTCAAGTAAGAAAAGATCTGAAATTTGAAGACTAAGTTTAAAACCCTAAGGATGACATAAGATGAAGATATTATAGGGTACATGCATAGAGTGAATGAAGTTGTCAATTCCATTAAAGGCCTTGGTGGAAAACTTGAAGAAGATGAGGTGCTAAAGAAGGTATTAAGAAATCTTCCTAAATATTATAGTCATAAGGTTTCTACTATTGAAGAAGGTCAAAATTTAGATCATTATTCTAGAATGATTACTAGAAAAATGGATTCTTTATGGTTTAGGACATGTAGAACACCACTTTTCTCTAACTAACATTCAAGGATGCCCTAGAGATTTCAATCCAATGAAGAAAGGAGAAAGAGATATGGCAATAGAGTATCCTATGGTATGATTTCAGATTACAAGAGGGATTCACCACCAAGTAATGACTTGGAAAGATATTTATGAAATGCAAGTTGTAATGCTAAACCTAGTGATGCATGGAACTTAAATGAATGACATAGAAATGAATATAAATTAGAATAGAAAGTTGTAAAATAATAAGTGTGCACCTAGAAACTTGTAGAGGCATGAATGAAGACTGGAAATTCTACAAATCCTAAAATTTTGACCTATTGGGACTCATTCACCATTCTGGGTGAATCAGTCCTAGATCAAGGTTTTTGTACAGGAATAGGTTTTTGGAAAAAGGGTATCCAAAGCTACAAAAATATAAAAATTGACCTAAATGAGACTCATTCACCAATATAGGAAAATGAGTCTAGTTAGGGTTTTATGGAGTTTTAAAACCTAAATCTAGTCTTCAATGTCTGCTCTTCAGGTTCATCTTTGTTACCAGATCTAAAATCCTTATTTCAGACCTGTAGATGACTTTTTGGTGAAGATTATAACCTTGCAAATGAGGAGAAAAATCCAACAACCTTTCTCCAAACTTGTAACCCAATCTTCAATGATCTTCAAGTCTTCAAAGCACATAGATCTACAATCACACAGAGAGAGAGAGAGAGAGAGAGAGAAAGTGTTGATTGTTAGGGAATAGGGGTTTACCTTGGTCAAACCCCTTGTAGGTAATTAAACCAAATGATGAGACAATAAAATGAAGGAATGAAAAATGAAACAAAGAGCATGAATCATGGACAATGATACCTTGAATGATTCCTTGTAAATAATGTCACGTAAATTTGCAGCTCAATAATGAAATGGCCATGAAGGATGTAGATCTTGACCTTGTCAATAAGTGAAGAACAATTCTTGATCTTGGATCTTCAATGCTACATCACAACACTACCTCAATAACATGTTTGATGCTTTATATGCTTCACATGATGATGGACCTTGAATTGCTGCAACAATTGATGAAGAATTATGCCCTTGAATGCTTTAAAGATGATCTTGAATGCTCTCTTGATGCTCTTGTGAAGTCTTGGAATGCTTAACTCTTGCTTGCTTGACTTGATAACATGAATGCTTAATGAAATAATGATTTGAAAACTTTTTTATATAGGAAATGCACTCAAATGACCATTTATTTGATCCCAAAGGCTGACATAGAAGAAATTTGAACTTAAAACCAAATTTCCTGCTTAAAACCTCAAAAATAAGCCAAATGGGACTCATTCACCATCTATGGTGAATGGTTCCCACTTGGATGGGAATCATTCACCCAAAGTGGTGAATGGGTCCCATAGGTCCTATTTTGACTGCTAAAGTGTTGGGGAGTGTGTAAATTAAGTTTATACGTTGATATTGTCATGTTTTTGATTGAAATATGCCTTGGGATGCATAATATAGGGTCTTAGGGGCCTATTACTGATGAAATTGAGGTCATAAATGCAAGAGAGCCCAAAATCCAATGTGAAAGTGTAAATAAATATACTTTACAACATTAAATTAAGGAAAATTTGAGTCTATTTAGCTTAGAAGGGCCCTAAATCCCATGTGAATGTATGAAACACATTACAACACTAGATTAGGCCCACCTTAGTTTACAAGCCTCCTAAATTTAATGTGAAGGTGTAAAAAAACACTTTACAACATTAAATTAAGGCAGAGTTAAGTTATTTATCTTTAAAAGGGCCCAAGACCTAATGTGGATGTGTAAAACACCTCACAACACTAGATCAATGCATCATTAAGTACAATTTATCATTAATTATTCCCAAATTAGGTGTTAAAATTTACACAATGATATTTTTGACATTACATAGAGATCAGTTATTTGGTGCTTTAACAAATTTTGAATTAAGAGAGTTTTGGTACAAGTGATTCAAGAAAAGAGACTACTTTTAAAGTTGGAAAAGTAGAGAAGAATGAGGAATTTGATCCAGATGAGTTTGATGAGTTAGAAGAAAACTATGTGAGGAGATTGAAAATGGGAACTAAAAAATATAGAGGTAAGTTACCTTTCAAATGTTTCAATTGTGGAAAGATAGGTCATTATGCTTCAAGATGTCTAGTCAAAGTTTCAAATAAAAAATTTAAGGAGAATAGAGGCAAATAAATTGAGAAGTTATTATGTTAAAGTAGATGCCAATATATATGATGATAAATTTAATTACTCAAATGATGAAAATGATGAATGCTTGTTCATGGATCTAAATGTTGGAACTAATTCTGCTAACTCTAAGAGATATATGATGGAAGTTACTTCAAAAGCAAGTCATAATGGAACTATGGTAACTACTTTTCATGCTAGAGAGGAAAAAAACTATTAGATTATTAATAGAGGATGCTCAAATCACATGACAGATGATAAGAGTAATTTTTTAAAATTGAGAAGTTTGAAGGTAGTATTTTTAAGTTTGGTGATGATACATCTGCTAAGATACGTGGAAAAAGGTTCAATTAGTTTTGATGGAAAGCAAAATACAAATTAAAGGGTTTCTAAAATAATCTTCTAAGTGTAGGACAAATGTGTAGTAAAGGATATAATCTTGTATTTCAAGATTGTGGTTGTGAGATTAGGAAAGGATCTCGAACTTTGGTTGCTATAGGAAGAAGGACAAATAGAAAATTTTATCAACTTAAGGGTGTTGATGGTATGTGCTTTATGACTCAAACCAATGAAAGTTGGCTATGGCAGAGAAGAATGTATCACATCAATTTTGATAGTCTAGTGAGGATCAGCTCTGCTCAAGCTATGAGAGATCTGCCAAAGATTATGAACCCTATAAATGCAGTTTGCAAGGAATGTTAGGTTGGGAAGCAAACAACAAAAGGTTCAGTGCAAACAACAAAAGGTTCAGTGTCAAATAATATTCTATCACGGGTATGTGCAGGATACTGATGGGCCAAAAAGTGGCAATATGATGGGTATGTGGCTGATGACTTTTTTCTTACCCAAAATTTATGAAACGAAAAGGGTTTTTAAAGGAGATTCTCAACTTTCCACCAATATAAATTATGATTTAATTTGAATTTAATAAGTAATTATTTTTCACTTTCTATTCGAATTATAACTAAAGTCCTAATTTATAGGCTGATTGAAAAACATCTATAGCTTTCAAACGGTATCACATTTTTTGAATCCAAAACATGCATCACATTCTATGCTTCACATACTATAGGATTAAAAAAAGAAAAATTGAATTTCATGAAGTTTTGACCAAGTTAAGATGGTTAGACATATGAGTTTTTTATATTTTTTAAAATTTGTAATAAAAAAATCATAATTAATTATTTATTTAGAAAAAAAATGCATCACATTGAGACATGAGTCCTCTACTTATATCTAAAATCTTATAAAAAAATATTATCATTTTATTATGGTTAGGGTGGTCAGACAAACACCTACTTCATATTTTTTCCTAAAATTTAAGTACTACTACATTCACCAAATAGATTTTTTTTTCTTTAAACAAACCTAGTAGTTTAGAAACTCGATTCAATTTTCTACAGATTCTATTCTTACTTATTTTTGAAATAATATAGATAACTTATTCAAATTTTTAGGTCAAGCTGCCTAACTTTGATTTTTCTAAATTTTTTTCCACTTAAGGGCCTATTTTTTCCATGATGATCCTGCACATACCCTCACAAGACCTTTGGAGTTGGTGCATACAGACTTTTCTGGACCTACAAGAACAAGAATTTTTCTAGGTGATAGCCATTTCATGTTATTGATTGATAATTACTCTAGAATGGCTTGGGTAACTTTTCTCAAAGAAAAATCAAAAGTTCTAGATAATTTTAAGGCATTTAAAGCTATTGTTGAGAATGAAATAGATATGAAAACAAATGTTTGAGATCTAATAGAGGTGGAGAGTTCACCTCCAATTATTTTAATAGATTTTTGTGAAGATCATGAGATAAAGAGATATTTGTTAGCTCCTAGGACTCCTCAATAGAATGGATTTGTGTAAATGAAGAATAAGGCTATTCAAGAAGTAGCAAGGACAATGATGAAGGAAGAAAATCTATCAAATTTATACTAGAGAGAAGCAATTCATACTATAGTCTACATACCTAACAAAGCGCAAGCAAGGACAAATAGTTCAAAGACTCCTTATAAGTTATGGTATGGAAGAACTCCTACTGCTAAATATTTTAAAGTGTTTGGAAGCAAGTATTATATCAGAAGAGATGAAGGAAACTTAGAAAAGTTTGATGCAAGATCTAATGAAGGAATCTTCCTTGGATACTCTATAAAGAGTAAGGCTTATTGGTGTTATAACAAGAGGCTAAAAATGATTATTGAAAGTGCAAGTGTCAAAATGGATGAAGACTTACATAAAAGTTCAGTGTTGATAGAAGGGTATGAATCATATGAGTCCTCTTGTAGAGAAGAAGAGAACGATGATGGTAAGGAAAAGAAGTGTTGGTTAAAGAGGAAGAAGCTCCAGAAAGGATCCCTAAGACCCCGTAGTATGTGTAGGAGAATAATTTTGAAGATCATATCATTGGTGACAAAAGCAAAGGTGTATTGACAAGAAGAAAGGTTGCTATAACAGAAGAACAAGTGAATTTATGATTACTTTCCAAAGCTGAACCTTAAATAGTGATTGATGCATGAAAAGATGAATTTTGGATCAACGATATGGAAGAATAACTAACGTAGATTAAGAAGAATCAGACTTGGGAACTTGTCCTAAGACTAGCAAACAAGAATGTGATTGGAAATAAATGGGTGTTTCAGAACAAGCTAAATGAGAATGGAGAAGTTGTTAGGAACAAGGCAAGGCTTGTGTGTAATGGCTACTCATAAGTAGAAGGAATAGAATTTGAGGATAAATTTGATTCAATGGCAAGGATGGAGGCTATTAGGATGTTCTTGGATTTTGCAACACATAAGGATTTCAAGGTTTATCAGATGGATGTGAAGTTTTCATTCTTGGATGGTGAGTTGGAAAAAGAAGTATTTATTGAACAACTAGAAGGCTTTCAGTTATCAAATAATCCTAACATGCTCTACAGATTGAACAAGGCATTATATGGGCCCAAGCAAGCTCCTAGAGCATGGTATGCAAGATTGGAAAGGTACTTGTTGCAATAGGGATTCAATAAAGGTACCAGAAATAACAATCTTTATTTTAAATTTGATAAAGATCAAATATTTATTATGGTTGTGTATGTTGATGATATAATATTTGGAGGAAATGAAAGTATGTGCAAGAGATTTGCAAAAGAAATGTAGAAATAGTTTGAAATGTCTATAAATGGGGAGATGAATTTATTTCTTGGGCTTCAAATCAATCAAACAAAGAAAGGAATATTGATATCTTAGTCAAAATATGTTAAGGAAATGTCGATGAAGTTTGGAATGGAAGAATATAAACCAATATGCACTCCTATGGTTACTGGTTGCAAGTTGATCAACAATGAAGATTCTCTTAAGGTTGATTAAAGCAAGTATAGATCAATGATAGATGGACTGTTATACCTAACTGATACTAGACTTCATATCATACATGCAATTTTTCTTGTAGCTAGATTTCAAGAAGATCCCAGAGAGTGACATGTGGTAGTAGTAAGCATAATATTCAGATACTTGAAGGGCACTCTAGAACATGGTTTATGGTATCCAAAGGATACTAATGTCTCTCTAAGTGCTTATACAAATGCATATTTGGGTAGGTTGTGTGGATGATAGGAGAAGTACAAGTGGTGGTGCTTTCTCTCTTGGAAGCAAGTTGGTTTCATGGATAAGTAAGAAATCTTGGATTCGGTTTCTTTATCTACTATAGAAGTAGAATATATTACTACAACATCATGATGCACATAGGTGTTGTAGATGAAGAAAACATTGAAGAATATCAGAGTGTCATATGATGAACCAATTCCTATCTTATGTGACAATACAAGTGTTATCAATATTTCAAAGAATCTGGTAATGCATTCAAGGACAAAGCATATTTCAATTTGGTATCACTTTTTTAGAGAAAAATTTGTAGAGAATGAGGTGAAGCTAGAGTATGTTCCTATTAAAGATCAAGGTGCAAATATCTTCACAAAGGCTCTTCTTAAGGATACATTTGAGTATCTCCTAGAGAAGTTAGGGGTTATTTTCCCTCCTTATTTCAATTAGATGCATAAGATTATGCATAAGTCCAATGGATTTCAAGATTCATTCCTTGTTTTGGACTGATGTTGGTGGCTACCTCTCAGGGGGAGCAGGTAGTGGCATTGTTGGTCGTTACAATTAGGGGGGTAAGTGGTCATTATGTGGGAAGAGAGTAAGCATGAAAATGTTGTCCCTTGCCAATTATGTCAAAGGATATAGGTTTCAGTAGTCATTGATTGATAATACATGTTGTGTACTCCTAAGGGGGAGTGTGCAGAGAAGTGAATTGAAAAGGAAATTGTGGAGTAGGTGTATGTGTGATTGATGTCAAAGGGGAAGCAAGTAAAAGGAAATATGTGTTGCTATTTTTCATTGATGTCAAAGGGGGGGAGAAAGTTAGCTAAAAAACCATATGAAAAAAGGGAGAGAGAAGTCGTATAAAAAGAAAAGTGTTGGAAAGAGTAGATGCTTGCGTAAGAGGGAGCAATGTGCAGTAATGTGTAGTATATCTGTTCATGATCAGAGTTGTTATTAATGGTTTTTCATATCATGTTTTTCCATCAATGAAAAGGGGGAGATTGTTGGAAGTATGTGTTTTCATTAATGTCAACAAATCTTCGTTGTTGCATTGATGTCAACCTATGAAGATGCTTTGATTGGTTACATTTTTTTTGTCATTAGTAGTTTCACTGATGTCAACCTCTAGTATTGATTTGATGAGCATATGTTTGTGGATGTTCAACCTATTGTGTGGTTGAGATGTTGTGGTTGAGATGCTGAGAAGTTGTTGCAGATGTTGAGATGGTGTTTGTGGCAGAGTGGTCTTCAATGTTTTTCTCTGCATTTCTTCATGATTGAAGATATACTTGTGTGGTTTGGATATGTTGATTATATGTGTTCCAACGTGTTATATCCAGAGTTTCATATTCTAGATCATTTGGTAGAAGTTGTGTGAACACTAGTGTGTGAACTATGAAGTAGTGTTGTCTGGGAGAAATGGTTTTGCTCCACATTTCTCTGCGTTGTGGTTTTTGGTTTTATGGATCTAGGAGTGTGCTTATAGTATTTATATCTATCTCCAATCTAATTTGTTTGATTTTTTTTATCTACAAGGTTGGATTTGTGAGTTGCAATGTGTGGAAGGTTAACTAGGTGTACAAAATGATTATGTTCTTTAGGTGTATGTTGTTGCAAAGGATTTGTTAGATTGTAGGGTGTTGATGGAATATTCCAAATTGTTTTTAAGTGTGTGTGTGGACCATGATTCATTTTTGGTTCAAAGGAAGGGTGATCCCACAATATTGGTTTACAATTTTTGGCCAAACTGGACATTGAACTGATTTTTTCTAACTAAATCTTCACTTTCGAGCACCCATAGTGGCTAAACCGTGAGGAATTTGAAGATGATGCAAAATAGTGATTTGTGAAATTTTGTCTATAGATAAATATTTTTTTTCAAAATTTTTGGAATTAGATTGTACTTCTTTTTCCATCTCCTTCAAAAACTAGTTTTTTTCAATAAACACTATTTGCAAGGAGTGATGCTCACCGTATACAACATAACTTTTTTTCCATGAAGGATAAAATTCTTTTTTTTTTGAATTTAGATTTATAACTATGATATCTATCCCTTTCATTTGGTTTCATAGTGTTTTATTGAATATTTTTCCATTAATCAAGTTTTGAAGTCAAGCCAATTACAATTCAAACATAGGTTGACCATATACAACATAACCTTTTTTTGTATGTATCGAAATTCAAAAAAAAAATTATTGGATCAAGGATATCAATACCTAGCCTACACATATTTTTCAAAATTTTGTTTTGATAATCTACTATTTTTCCACATGTGTAGAACAGAGAGCTTGATTTTTGGTAAAAAACATATGTTTAATCAAACTAAAAAAATAAATACATAATAAAACCAAAACTTATTAAAATTATATTCATTTGATAGCTCATTCTGAGGACTACCATCATCTAGTTGGGTCTGTGAAGTCTCCTACATTTTCATCCTCAAATCAAGCTTCAAAGGGAAATTTTTTTGGAGATTTTTGGTGCCAAAGGGGAAGAAAGGGGGAAAGGGGAGGTTTGAGGGTTTGAGCGAACTCCCATTGGGTTTGCTCCAACCCCCTTTCCACAAAGTTTCCCTTTTGTTTTTGGGAAATGTGAATTATGGTGGAACCCAACATTTAATAGGTTTGCTCGAAGGGGGATTTGAGCAAACCCATTTTGGGTTTGCTCAAACCAAATGTTCATTTGAACCCCAAAAAACCAAAATTTTCTCCATGGGGGCATTTTTTGCAATTTTCCTTCCTCACTACAATTGTAAACCAGTTTTGTAGGTTTACCCAGAAGCATGTACTTAAATTTTTAATGGTGTTAACATAAGTTCGACCAACCTTGGGTGTTTACACTAATTGCAGATATGCTTTGGTATTTGTGAAAGCATGGTGTGGTGGGTATATGTGGATTTAGATCTAAGTTAAGTTTTGATGTGGTCTACCTTCATTCATCTCCATCGTAAGAATGTTTTGGTGCCAACCTAATTTGAATTTGCACATTTGAGGTGCATAACCAACCTTGAAATATTTTTTTAAGGTTGAGAATGGTATAAAGGCAAGTTGAATTGTTAGAGAAGAGGGGGTAGATACGAGGATGTGTTGAAATGTGAATTTAATCATATGCAAAGATCTGAAGTGCAAGCTTAAATTCCTATGACTCCAATACAATGAGCATAAGGGTCTACATTTGTAGAGTACCTAAAGTTTTTATAACAATGAGGAAAAACCCACAAAAGTGGTTTACAATTTGAGTGAGGAAGGAAAAATGGCAAAAAATGACCCCATACAAGAACAATTGGTTTTTGGGGTTCAAATGAACCCTTTGATTCGAGTGAACCAAAAAAGGGTTCGAATGAACCCTAGTTCGTGCGAACCAGTTAAATGCAAGGTGGACCCCATTCCCACCAAAAAAATAAAGAAAAATATTTTTTGAGAGGGGGTTCGAATGAATCCTAGTTCGAGTGAACCCGTGGGGGTTCGCAGGGTTCGCTCAAACACCCTTATTCCCACCTTGTCATCCTCTAGCATCAAAAAGTCAAGAATTTTATGTTTTGAAGCTCGGGTTGAGGATGAAAATGAGGAGACTTCACAAACCCAACTGGAATCAGTTAGTCTTTGGAACGAGTTATCCAATGACTATAATTTTAATATGTTTTGGTTTTATTATGTATTTGTTTTTCTAGTTTTATTAAACATGGATTTTTCATCGAAAATCAAGCTCTCTATTCTACACATGTGGAAAAATAGTAGATTATCAAAAAAAAATTAAAAAATATGAGTGCACTAGTTATTGAAGTCCTTGATCCAACAAAAAAATTTTGAATTTTGATACATACAAAAAAAATTTACGCGTTATACGGTCTACTTATGTCTAAATTGTACGTGGTTTGACTTCAAAATTTGATCAAAGAAAAAATATTCAATAAAAAACTATCTAACCAAGTGGAAGCACTAGATATCGGAGTTGCAAATCTAAATTCAAAAGAATTAGAATTCTATCCTTCATGGAAAAAAAATTATGCATTATATGGTGAGCTCACTCCTTAAAAATGTTGTTTTCTGAAAAAAACTATTTTTCAAAGGAGATGGAAAAAGAAGTGCAATCTAATTCCAAAAATTTTTAAAAAAATAATATTTAGAATTAATAGACAAAATTTCATGAAACTCTAGTTTGCATCATCTTCAAATTTCTCACAGTTTAGCCGCTATAGGTGCCCAAAAGTGAAGATTTAGATAGAAAAAATTATTTCAGTGCCCAGTTTGGCCAAAAATCGTAAACCAATATTGTGGGATCACCCAATGAGATGGAGGTTACTGATGGTGTAGAGTTGTAGTGGTGGATTTTTTTGTTGCTCTGAGATGGATTTCTCATTGTGACAATCTTCTTCTTCTTTCTGATCTGATAGTTAGCCCTTCTTTCTTTGGGAAATGAGCCCTCCAATAGTGAGTCTATTGTAATCGATGTTGTAATTAATTTATATTGTTAGCTAATGCTCACTGTGGTTTTTCCCTTCTTGAGTTTTCCAAGTAAATATGGTTTTCTCATGTGTTTGGATGTGTTTGCATTATTGTTTCTCATGTTTATGTTTTGCTAATGCATGACAAGGGTTTAATGGTTGTTAAGGGTTTATGAGACTAAAGCAAATCTGAAAGTTAATGAGGGTTTTTGATGTTTTAATGTACAACTGATTCACCCTCCCCCCCACTCTCAGTTGTCTTGGGAATTCAACAAAGTGAAGCAACATTGTTTTCCATAGTTCAAAGATACAACCACCTACTTACATTTTGCAACATGGATTAGTTCAACATAAATTTCATGTTTTCAATCACATGAATCATAATCCTCCTAGAAAAAACATTTTTATTTATCTTCAAGAAAAACACAAATGAATTCATGAGAAACATTACAAATGTGGACAATTTAAAAAAAAAAAATACATTTTCTAAGAGTGGACTCAAAGGAAAATAATGATAAAAAATAAAGTGAAATACTATCATGATTTCCTACTCCACATGCCCTTGGGGGAAATACACATGACTACCTTTAGGTCATGGAGCAATGTGAGGGCACCAACACAAGCATGCCACCTATTTCAAGATGTCTCAAAGAAATGTGATCTCAAAATGGACTTTTAAAATTTTTTACAAGCTATCAAGTAAATGAAACTAGTAGCCATAAAGTTCAAGCCTACAACTTTTGTCAACATCCTACCTAGACCTATGCCAAAATGGGAGCTTTGGACACAATATGGACATTAATCAAAGAATAAATGAAGGGATATTTTTTCCCATGTTATCATTACAACTATCTTGCTAGGCATGTATGCAAAATGTGAAAGCATGGACAAAGCATGTGAACTATTTTGTAGTTAGATGCCCAAAAACACCAATATTCATTTCCATGTTGAAATACAACTAGCTACATGTGCCCTACGTGCAAAAACAACAAACCTTAAAACATGTGCCATATTTCTTATGTGTTTTTAAAATATATATTGTATTATACTTATATTTAATAATTTATATTATATATAGAATATAATATATAACAATAAATATATAACTATAATATAAATATATTATAAATTTGGTGGTTTAAAATTTTTGTTTATTTTGTTTTCCTCGTTTTTGAGGCTATTTTTTGACATTTAAAAAAATAATAATAATTTGTTAGTATTGAATTGATATCGACTACTACTGATGCTATAATTGCAATGCATGCTAGATCTATTTTCACATAGAATGATTAGTTTTGTGTCATTATGTACTAGCTCTTGTACTATAAAGACCAAATGCCACAAGGCAAGGGATTGGCATGACACAAAATGACTCAAAATTTAAAATCTTGATTGTGTTGAATAAGTGACAAACAACTTGCTATACATATGTTTTTGGTGAGTATTATTTGTATATGTTGACATGACTAGGCATTTCATGTATTTCATTATAAAATGCTATTAAATGGTATTTTTTAGTTCCTAACTTTATAAGGATTTAATTATTTTGTAATTACATGTGCTTTTTTGTGTGTATCAAAATACTTTTCCCTATGAAGAATCCTGAAAGAATTAAGGATTTGGATAATAATGATTAGGTGCATAAACAAGACAATGGTGAAATTACTTTGAATTTCCTATCAATGTATCCCTTGCACCTCCTAAGATTGCAAGTGCTAATTATATTAATCTCAAAAGAAATTCTCTTTGAAATTCAATACTTATAGGACGAAATTGTCAAAAGAAATGACATAAGCATCAAACTACCCCACACAAACCAAAGTCTTTGAGATACAACAATCAAATATGAAAATTTAAAAGAGTTGTATCTAGGAGGTATTTTCCACAATGTGTCAAATTATGATATTGCTATCAGGATTCAACCATGTAGTTTTCGAGTCAAACTCATTGACCCATGTTTCATGAGTAGTGGTTCACAAGAACCCATCTCTCATGATATCTAATGAATGGTCCACTTAGCACTCTTTGCATCTAGGTGATGCTCACAGAGCTTAAGCACTAGGCCTTCTCGGGAGGTCACCCATCTCAGTACTACTCCAACTCAAGTGTGCTTAACCACAGAGTTTTCCCCAAGGTTTTGCAAATGGGATTGCAAGCTAAGTAGGCTTAACCTTGGGGAAAACTCCATGGTTAAGTGCGCTTGAGCTGGAGCTTGAGTTGGAGCAGTATTAGGATGGTGATCTCCCAGGAAGGTCAAGTGCTTCACCTCTATGAACATCACCTAGATGCAATGAGTGCTAACTGGACCATTCATTATCATGAGAGATGGGTTTTTGTGAACCACTACTCATGAAACATGGGTTAATGAGTTTGACTTGAAAACTACATGATTGAATCCTGATAACAATATCATAGAATTGTATAAGTCTCTGACTAAAATTCCAAAATTTAACAGGAATTTTCTATCAACTAAATAGAAAGAAAACCACGTAAACAATCTACGAACAAAGTACATTATAAATTTTGTAATAGCCAAAGCTAAAAACTTACTTAACTTACCATTGTTGAAGATAATACTTTGGAATAGGGGATATCCATAACAAATATAAGTAAACACCAATATGAATGCAAATCCTAAAGCTAGGAAATGCTACAGTAAACTATCATTCAGGTTGTTGGTGTTTGGCCCAGTGCTTCACCTCTATGAACATCACCTAGATGCAATGAGTGCTAACTGGATCATTCATTATCATGAGAGATGGATTTTTGTGAACCACTACTCATGAAACATGGGTTAATGAGTTTGACTTGAAAACTACACGATTGAATCTTGATAACAATATCATAGAATTGTACAAGTCTCTGACTAAAATTCCAAAATTTCACAAGATTTTTCTGTCAACTAAATAGAAAGAAAACCACATAAACAATCTACGAATAAAGTACAATAGAAATTTTGTAACAGCTGAAGCTAAAAGTTTACTTGACTTACCATTGTCGAAGATAATACTTTGGAATAGGGGATATCCATAACAAATATAAGTAAACACCAACATGAATGCAAATCCCGAAGCTGGGAAATGCTATAGTAAACTATCATTGAGGTTGTTGGTGTTTGGCCCAGTGCTTCACCTGTATGAACATCACCTAGATGCAATTAGTGCTAACTAGACCATTCATTATCATGAGAGATGGGTTTTTGTGAACCACTACTCATGAAACATGGGTTAATGAGTTTGACTCGAAAACTACATGATTGAATCCTGATAACAATATCATAGAATTGTATAAGTCTCTAACTAAAATTCCAAAATTTCACAAGAATTTTCCGTCAACTAAATACAAAGAAAACTACATAAACACTACGAACAAAGTACAATAGAAATTTTGTAACAGCTAAAGCGAAAAGCTGACTTGACTTACCATTGTCGAAGATAATACTTTGGAATAGGGGATATCCATAACAAATATAAGTAAACACCAATATGAACGCAAATCCTTAAGCTGGGAAATGCTACAATAAACTATCATTGAGGTTGTCGGTGTTTGACTGGAGATTGCGAGTAGTTGTTGAAGTTTGGAAAAGCAATTTGCCAAAATATTGGATTGATGTACGAACAAACCTCCACAACTGCCCATGCATATGATGAAGGCGAGTAATGACGTACTCGATTTCGGAAGCTCATTATAAATAAGCAATGAGAAGTTTCCTCGAACTTTCTTTGGGAAAGAACGTTTTTCATCCGTGAGAAGGAAGTTTCCTTGGACTTTCTTTCTTCTTTGTTGGACCAGCCGTATGAAGCAGGTTTCCCTGTCAAAATATTTTAGTGGTGTGAGAAGGAAGCTTCTTCCTCAAATTTTCTTTAATCTTATGAGAAGGAAGCTTCCTTCAACTTTCTTTGATCAAGCAAGGAAAGAAGGAATGGCTGACACTTGTAATTGGGTACCTGATTGTTGGTGACGTGTTTGTGGAGGCCATTGCATGGAAGAAATTGTTGACTAAGGAGGTTAGGCAATGAGAGGGATTCAAATAAGTTGAAAAGCCCTGGATCAGTACTATTGAAACGCCATTGACCACGAACGTTGGTGAAGTTCGAAGTTATTAGAAGCATGAATCCGCTCTTTAGGCCTCGATACTTGAAGTCATAACTAGCGTATATATATTTAATAATATATATTAAAACCTTGAGAGATATGTAGAGTCATAAAAATGGTGGCAAACATTGATATGTGGAACCATAACTAGTGCATATATATATATACACGTTGAGAGATGTGTGTAGCCATAAAAATGGTGTCGAGTGTATATATATGAAGAGCCAAAATTAGTATAGATATGAAATTGAGATGGAAATGATTTAGTGTAATGGAAATTGGTATATTTTTTAATTGGATTTGGTTTATGATTTGATTCTTAAATTTCTTTATTTTAATTTTTGTGTATTTATTATTTAATTTTTTTTTGTGTATTCATTACTTAATTTTTGTTTGGAGATATCCTCGAGGGGGTCCCCTTTAGCTTAGAGCCAAGGACTGAGGGGTATCCATTATGCCAAAATCCATCTGGGACACAATCCCAGCCTCATCCCTTTTACATCAGAGCTTTGCACTCAACAAGACTTGATCCCTGGTGGGCTCATTCCGAACCTTTCAACTTCACGAGTAGACTAAGGGTCCATTGACTTATTACTTAATTCTTATTATTATATCATCATTTTCATTTACGTCTATATTTATTCTTGACATCTATGTTTATATTATTTTTGTAAAGTACATATCAATTTCATACAATAGATCAAGGTCATAATATTTTGGATTGAATCCAAGTCGTTCAGGATTGAATTGTAGTGTTTTTGAAACTACATAAAATTTATGCATTTATTAGACCAAGGACATTAATTTCTAGACAATGAAAAATGGGATTAATGATACACGATCAACAACATTTAGCCATTACAAATTATAGAGTTAAGCATTGTCTATCACATTTAAGTATTTAATATTAATTATAATTATATATTTCTATTCCTAATAATCTATAGATGAATTTATACTTAATAATCTATAGATTAATTTTTGTGCCGACTGAGGCGGACAAGACCGAATGCCCTTTCGTTGACATTCACCTTGACGATGTCATTGCTTTGCCTTACTCTTCGGGCACCACAGGTCTCCCCAAGGGCATAGAGCTGACAAATGGAAACACAGAGAAGAATATAATTAGATAGTGTGGATAAGGATGTAGATGAAATACATGTAGGATAAGAATAAAACAGATTAGATCAAATTATGAGTGGTGAGAAATTGATAAGATATAGAAAATATCAAACATTTAGATAGAATAAGGATGGACATGATATTCATGTAAGATAAGAATGAGACATATTAGATCAGATTATAAGCAGTGAGAAACTATAAGATACAGATAAATTATTTCATGATTACCTATTTATGACGTAATCATCCATGACTAATAAATATATAAAAAATCAAAACTTATCCCCAAAAAAAGGTGTCAAATTGAATTCCAACATTTATACACTAATCATTCCAAAACAAAGAAAAAATTGCGACCCGTACACATTATCACAGAATCAATCGTCCAATTTACTATATCATGGACTTTTAGGTCTTTTTTAAGCGCCGCCAAAGCACGCCCTTCGATCAATTCATTTATCTGAACGGTGTCGAATTTTGCCTGACAGTACTGATTCATGACTGAGACCTGCATGTGCTCTAGTAATTGTGGGCCGATTAGATTAGGACATTAAGTTACAAAGTGGGAGGGAGAATATTATTTGGTGTATTAGAAAGAACAGTCACCCGGGCCACTGCCCGCGATAACAAAAACGCAACGATTCGACAGATGACAGGCTGGATCTGTGGAATAGCGAATGTTGATCTGTCATATTGGTGGACGTCGTGCGATGGCGTTCCCAACACTATAAATGTGACAACCAACCGATGAATTTCAGAGGTTCTAAATATAGTATATTGGAGTTATTCAAGACGATTCTGGTCATGTACCTATCAGTTCATAAGAGGTTAAGGGTTTATTTCAGAACTTTTATGAGAAGTATTTCAAGGAAGATTCAAATATCTCATCCTCATAAGGGTGGATATTGAGTATAGTCAGTTTTTAGATCGAAAATTTCTTATGGAAGATTTAGAACTGTACTATTTTTTTAATGACTTCCAACAAGAGTCCTGGAATTGATGGGTTGTCAGTGGAATTTTATCAATGTGGTAGCACATTAAAGATGATTTCTATCTATTTTATTTGGAGGTTGTTACACAAGTTTTTTTAGGCTTAATATCAATAAGGGTCTTGTTAAGCTCCTTTCGAAAGCGAAAATGAAGACTCTATATATGGTTGGCGTCCTATCACTTTGGTTAACACTTGTTACAAAATTATTGCTAAAGTTATTGCTCCTAGAATTAAACTGGTGGTGAAAGGGATTGTTAAGCCAAAACAAATTGGGTTCCTTAGAGGAAATTTATCCTTGATAACTTGATCCTTGCTTGGGAAACTATAGAATGGGCTCAATGATAGGGACAAAATGCCTTATTGGTGAAGCTAGATTTTGATAACACCTATGATAGAATGCGATGAAGCTTTATTCTTAAAATGCTTTAGTGGCCAGGAATTGGTTCTAAGATTTGAAAACATGTCCAAATGTTTTTCAATGATGCTAATGCTCAGCTAGTTGTTAACAAAGAGTTATCAAAATCTTTTCCCTTGCAATGTTCAATCAGGCATGGTTGTCCATTATCACCTTTTCTTTATGTTCTTGTTGCTAATGCTCTTGGGTTTTTGCTACAAAAGTATAATCAAATGAACATAATAAGGGGTATTTCTATACCTAACGATGCAATGGTTCTTAACTCGAACATTTTGTTGATGATAGCATGCTCTTTCTTCAAAATTCTGAAGAGGAGATTCATAACGTGATGGAGAAACTTGAAAAATATTGTGTTGTATCTGGTTCTAAATTAGCTCATCATAAAACTGAATTTCTTATGGTGAAATCTGATCTTGTCCCTGATTGGATATCAGAAGGATGGAAGCAAATTAAACATGGAAGAATTTCTCACTAAATGGGCATCCCCTTTGGGCTAGGTGTTACTCTTTATGATATGTGGAAATGGTTTCTTAACAAGCTGAAAAATAAGCTCTGCTCTTGGGGGAATAAATTTTTGTTCTTAGCTTGAAAGATTCAAGTTGCGAATTGCATATTTTTGGCATCTCTACCATAGACTCCCTTAGGGTAGATTAAAATTCTCTAGTCAACTCTTTGTTTTCAATCTTAATGACCTCTTTGAATTGGGCTTCCTAATTTTTATTATCCATAGCCGCTTCTTTTCTCTTTTCCCTTTGCATGTACTTGATTTCCTTGTCATTTTTTTGCATATACCGCCATACACTCACAAGATGGCAAGAAAGGTGCTTTGATATGGCTATAATGTCCCTTCCTAGATTTTTTAATAAAAAATATCATATTTACAAAATGTAACAATCTTCACTAGATTTGAAACATAAAAAATAGTCTCACCCAACTATTCTCAAATAACAACAATTGATCATACTCAAATAACATAGATCGACTAGCTAGTCAACACATGAACTTGCACATGATGAATCAAACTCCAACATTAATTGATATTGATTATGATTAGATATCTACAATCAAAGGACTAGTATGATAGTCATTACAACAAAAATAAACAAAACTTAAAATATCACTTGAACCCAACAATCAATGGGTCTTTTTCTAAAGAATATCACTTGAACACAAAGTATGTAGAAGATACAATATCATAATATGGATCCTTACAATTGAAATTATTTCCTAGTTTTATATGGTACCACCCAAAAGATCATACTAGTCAACCTAGACCCAAAATGGCATTAAGACCAAAATTTGAATTCTACATACTACGTTATAGTTTGGAATTATAGGCCTTACAAATTTCTCGTCAAAGGTTCAGAGTTTCTCCTTCCTTATGACTTGGCATATGTTGGGTAGCAACCCTAATCCCCAACCTCCGATAGGTCCTTGGCACGTGTCAAGAAAAAATCCTAATCCTTGACCTCCGAAAGCTACAACCTTGATCCCCAACCTTTGACAATTCTTTGGCATGAGTCAAACTATACCCCTGATTCCCAAGCTCAAACATCTCCCTAAGTAAGCAATATTTTATCTAGTTTTTGGAAAAGAGACATGAAACCACATTCCTTTTTACCATTTTTTATTTATTTTTTCTACTTAAATGTGAATGTGTTATAACATGAATGCACTATACTATGTACGTGTGCTATAACCTATCTTGGGTATTGCCAAAACTTAAGGTTGGATTTTCCTTGTACATCTAACCCAAAATGATAGACTTACATGTGAATGCCCAAAGGTGTGTTTTTTTATAAATTATAAAAAAAACTAAATCTCAAGTGTGCTCTCCATTAGATTTTCCCATCTTTTGATATTAATCTAAAAAATTTCATAATAATATCAAGCTCTATATTACCTTTCTAATCATGTATTTTTTTCTACATTTGTATACATTAAGGTTTTGATCTTCAATTTATTTTGTTAATGTCTTCCTTAACATTTTTACATTCTAGACTATATTCTATACACATTCAAAAAATATGTCTTTCAATTTGTTTTAAAAAATAGGGGGAGCATGCTCAATTTTCATTTTTTCAAGATATCTCCATTTTAAAAATTAGTATAAAATCATATATTGATTAAAAAAATAGCAAAAAATAAGCATAAACTACATGGTGTTAGCTATATGTTTATTGAAGTAATTTGTGAAATATTTAAAAAATGTCAACATTTTATGAGGAGCACACCAGATGCTATATTATATTTTTTTGACAAAATAGGAGCACTTTTTGTGCTCCCCTATTTAAACCTTTTAATCTCCACCAATTTAAAAAAATAGTTTAGAAAGTAGATTTAGAGCACTGCAACTCTTGTTCTTGTTGCATCTTCACATTTTGAGCATGACTATCTTCAATTTCTCACCCAAGATCAATTTATTGATTTCAGAAGAAAAAAGAGAAAAGTGACCACTTAACGCCCACTTTTGGACCCCATTTCCATGCACATACCCTATTGCTCTCATGGGTTTCTATAAAGATCATGCCTAAGTTGTGGATAATATTTTTTTTAATTTACACCATGAAAAGAATATTGAACTCCTTCAATTTCATAATACAATTGAAAGATAATGATGTGTCCTAAGGCCTAGCATCATAAGGAATATGAAAATGATAGAGAAGGAGGAGGCCATAGTTTAGTCCAACTTGAGGTCCATAAATGGTTCATAAACCACCATTATTAATAATTGTCCACTTTCCTAAGTTGTTAACTACAACCATCTTTTGTTTGTTATATTTCAACTCTTCATAGTGGGTTCATTATGGGATCTTCATCCATGTAAATATTTTTTAAGACCATTGATAATTATTTGCACTTAACTCTTGGATATTTTGAATTAGTGATCAAGAGACAACTTCATTTATTCTTTTTTCCTTCATTTGCATCACTCAATGATCAAGATACACCATGCTTTGGAGGCTTATTATTTCCAAATTATATAGGATGAAAGTGTGCCATCTAGCACTTACACCATGGTCCCATGTAACAACTTACTGCTTCTTATTTTTGAGAAACAGGGTGTCTGATGGAAATAAATATTTTAAGCATAATATATAATATATAGAATCTACTTTTAAAATATTGAAGTATTTTAGTTTTAAGAATTATAATTTTAATTGTAGGTGAAAAGAGAAGAATGGAATTACATTGCTTAACAAAAAAAAATCATATAACTACATATTTTTTCTTTTCTCATTAAAAGAATATTCCCTCCAAAAATATGATATATCATTAAACATTAAATAAATATAAAGAAAATTACTATACTTACTATTTTAAAAACATGATATACAAATAAAAGAATATACTAATATAGATATCTTAAATACATATATCTAATTTTTTTTAAGATATCAATGTGAAGCTATTTTATTTACTTAAAGAGTTTTTTAATTTTACTTTATAACTATTTATCTTATTTTATCTACATTGTTTACTTTATTTTATTATAGTTGAGAGGCATTCTAGAGTGTCATTAAAGAGTCTCATACTGTGACCATGAACATAACAAATCTTATCTATTATCTTAAATTTGAAAATCATTTACATGTCAAACATGTATTACATGTATTAATAGTCAACATTAACTTAATATAGTCTTAAGAAAAATATGAACTAAAAATTATATTTTGAAAACTTTTTCCATAAATGTATTTAAAATATTATATTAGTTTATAGTATGTTTGTTTTACTTTAATATGTAATTTTAAATTTACACCAACTAACCACCAATCATTATTTTCATACTTCACTCAAGCTTATTTTTACTTGAAAAATATATAAGCATTATATATATCTCTTTTATTTTAATAATAATATTTTTAATTTTTAAAAAATATATTAACTGTGGAATGTCAACATCGTTAACATCATTTTTCTGCATGACAATATTGGGTTGCGTATGATTAAGTAGGTGGTCAAGGGTCAGTAGTTTCCCAAAGTGTCCCACTCCCATAATAAATCACAACAGACAAATCCAACGAGAAACTGTCATCATTGTCGCTTTAAACCCCACGTTCCATCAGAGTATTTCAAAGGAACATTAGAAGATATTTAATCAAAGAACTTTCATTCCTTAATTCTTTGTCCCTCGACCAAATTGGTGCCACGTATCGGAGGACTTGTGCCCGTACCCTAGGGAATTATTTTTGTTATGTTTTGTTTTGGTTTAAATGAAAAAATGACTCCCGTCATATTCTAACTTTTCGTTTTTGATTGATGCCCATGAGGATGCATGGTTTTTAATGTATGCCCTTAAATTAAAAAAAAAATATAAACTGTTCAAAGAAAGTCTTTGTTTATAAATAGATTAGTTATTTGAGAGGATAGGTGCTTTTTTTTTCTTAGGTAGTAAAAAAATCTTCTTAATTAAGAAAGTTTTTGTTTATAAGTAGACAGCCACTTGAGAAGATAGATACATTCTATTCTTTTTATATTTGTTTTTTTCTCATATATCAGTTGCAATTTTGAAATTTATTTCTTATTTTTATTTAAAAAATATAATATTACGTATCTATTTGTAATAAAGGATTTTATTTTCATTATTCAGTTTTTTATATCAATTTATAATATTTTTTTTATTTTTGAATTAAATTATTTGTGTAAAATCTTAAATGATAAGCAGGAGGTATTTTCCACAAAGTGTCAAATTGTGAAACTTGATATCATTAAATGATAATGATTGTCAATCTCAAACAGACTACTCGGAAGTGAATGCCATTTGCATGTTTTAAACATTTTGAACAGTAAAATTTCCAGATATAACATGTCGAAACTTATCGGCGCAGATAAATCGAATTTTGTACCAGTGTACAGACTCGAAATGAATTTCCAATTGCACCTGTACTTAAATTATCAAGTAAAAAAACAGATCATACTAACACCATGATAATGAAAAACTAACAAATATACATATCTGCTTACACGAATGCATTTTAATGGTGTGATAAAATGAATTGTCTAAAAAGGTGTACTGAAGTAGAGACATTTTCTAATTATATTTTCTTATTCAATAACTTGTAATAAGTTAAGACAGTTTTTATTGTAGTCTCTGGACCCTTTAATCTATATAACATTGCAGCGTTACAGACGGTTTGGAGTCTGTGGAGGCTCTAATCTATATAACATTGCCATAACAACAGTAAAACGTACACTGGACAACAGACGGAGATATCAATACCAACTATTGTAAATACGTAAACGTCTGCATTCACAAGTGCCACGCCCATCAGACGGTCGTTCCTGCGCCACACACACACGAGAGAGAGTTGAAGATAAATGTTTACTAACGATCATAAAGTTCTTAAGTAGAAAGAGAAATTACATCAATAAAAATAAATAAATTGGTGCAATGTTTAGTTGTAAGACATAAAGAAACAATGACAGTTGTCGGAGGCTTACCAGAGTCCCTGGCTTTGGCTTTTACTTAATACTTACAAGATGTCCAGGAGGAGGTCTGCAAGCCCAGATCTCTCAGAGCATTTTCTGGAGTAGACACAATAAAACAAATTATTTTTAACACATAATCAAGAAATTGAAGTCAGAATACAATCGCGTGTGAAAACAATGCAACTATATAATTCCAAAGTCATGGAAACAACCTTGTTTTCTAAATTGTGTTTTTTAAAGTAATTTGGGCTCCGGGATATTTGTCTTGGTATCTATCTGGTAGTTGGTCCTTGGTGTGTAGGAGGTGACGGGCTGAGAAGTTGACAAGAAGTTAAAAGACAAAGTTTGGAACTCCCATAGACCGTTGTGAGGGTCCTCCTAGAAGATGGAAGCCAGGCTCCGGGCAATGTGGGACCCCGGTTCTTTTCTCCACTGCATAAGACGATGTACATAATATTGCAGAATATGGACACCGGTTTTGCAAGCTTGTGACAATTTTGGACAGACGAAGTTCTCCTTTTTGCAGAAGAAGTACAACACTGCAGAAGATGGAGGTTGGGCTCCCAGTAACGTTCGAGGGAGGGTCTTTTCCTCTCTGGAGGAGGGAGGTACAACAGATTGTGGATTTCCAGGTCTAAAGCACCACAATCAAGCTATAGAATGCCAATTTTCAAAGCACCAAAAATAGGCTAAGCACTTGGATTCCCAGGTTTAAAGTACAGAATGTCAAGTTTCATGCCTACAGCAATAAAAGTTGGCTAGCAATAAAAACTGGCATGCATAAATTTCTGAGTTTGACTATCATTTATTAACATCATAACTGTGGAAAATTCATGTTGTTAACTGACTATATAATCTCAATCCCCAAATTTAGTCTATTCATACATATTAATTTCTAGATACCTCAAAAAAATAGTAGTAATTGGATCAATACCATTGTTTACCCTTAGCAAAATGACAACCCAAATATAACTTGTACAGATGTTTCCACTTTTCACAAGGAATGACCTCTAAAAATCGTAATCGGACTAGTATTATTTGTTCCTCATTAAGAGGAATTTAACTAATTTCTTTTTTGTTTTTCCTGTCCAATTTTATTGACAAATTTGAAACATGTGATACACTTGTAAGTCACTGTTATCTCGGAATTTCACAATTTAAGAAACTCAAAGATAATCTATGCATAAATTTCTACCTCTCACGATCTGAGACTCACTCAAACACAACACAGTGATGTATTTCAGATCTGGTTGAAAGTATATAATATTTATAGCACAGAAAGCAGGCTTCAAACCCATTTATTTCCAAGCCGAGCTTATAATATCTACAGCACCCAAAAACGGCAAACAGATTATTAAAATTTTAGAACCTCCATGTCTAGTAATTGGACTAATAGTATTATTTGTTGATCGATAGAAGGAAAAATAATTTAATTCACTGCTTTAGCTTTTTAACCTCTAACCTTATTGACAAAACATTTGGACAGTATAATGCCCTTGTAAATTACCCAGAACTCATGATTTCATAATTTAAAATTAGCCCAAATACGACCCAATCATGCATTTTCAGGTCTAATGATTTGGTACTGACCAAAGTAGAAACCGGTCGTGTATTTCCAGGTCTGATTGAATGATTATGGTATCTATAGAACCAAAACCAACAGGCTTTTAATTTTCAGGCTTCAAAGATAATAGTGTGTATAAAGCATCAAGAAATATTAAACAGATCGTCAATTTCGAGACATGATTTCCCAGACAGTCTTAAGGATTCAAAAACAGGAAGATCCGTCAATTTCCTGAGACAGTCGCATGCACATTGTCTAAGGAATTAAAAAATAGAATACAGAATCCAGACCTTCAATTTCCAGGTCAGGTTGTGACAGACACAAAACTAAAACAAGGAACAGAGCGTCAATCTCCTGGCAAGGTTGGATCGTCATATAAGGTAAACCACTCAACAACAAGACAGAGACCACCAATTACAGGCCATTAGAACCATCAGACTTCGGGTTCTCATATATAATACAACTTGGAGAGTTGGACTAGAGGGGAAGGCAAAAGATCATTATTATTCGAATATTCCTGAGAAATCGAAGAGTCCGATATCGCTGGATTTGTGAGGGTAATGGGATCGGGCCACACACGACCGCACTTCCATCTTCCAAGGCAAATACAGCGCTTTCCTGTTCTCTACAGACTTTACAATAAAGAAGCGGCGGCGGCGTTTGTGTTGATGACGTGACAGAGCACGTTGTGCGATCGCACCTCTAGCTGACGATGCTCTCAGAACAACTTCGAATTCTCCGGATTAGAGGAGGCGCATAGTACGGACAAGGAGTCAGTTAAATTACAACGGCCAATTCTTAGACGCTCCTGAAATTAACGCCCTCACTGCCAAACTCAACACATACACCACAGCACAACCTATGGGCAATGCACTCGCATACGTTTTGCGGCCGGGACGGTGTAGCCAACATATATCTCAACATTTACTTTTCCCATTTTTGTCACAGACAATCCCTGCAGATGGAAACGGCAGACAGGGGGGTCTGGACTGTCGCAGAAACTATCTCACGGTTAAATTTGGCGGCATGGTGTCTGGCGATAGAAAGATGTTTGTTTCTATTTTCAGGCCTTTTGGACAGTAACAGCTGGGCGACTGTGTATCGTACGATATGACGACGGGACGTAAGAGGCGCCTAACACCGCGGGGAAGAGGTACTGCAGACGTGAGCCTCGCGCTATCTCCCTCGGGCGAATTGGTGGCTGTTGCCTCCATTGGTGATGGTGGTTGGGAGGTGCGGGTTGGAGATTTAGAGACCGCCCTTTACGTTTGTAGGGCTTCCAACGGGCCCGAGCGGAGGCTTGTGGCTAAGCAAGCACGGCGGGTGGTCTTGTTGAGCCAATGAACATACCTTCTTTTTCCACAGGCAGGCGGAGGACGATTGGTGGAGTGTTTACACTCGCTTTCACTCCGCCTGGAATCCACGCCTTTACAACCGCCGCTCCGCCTCTAAACGGACCGCAATTGATTGGACTCGCTACATTGACCGGATTCGGAGTATCGACATGTAGAGATATTCGACCTGGTGAAGGAGTTTGTGGAGGTGATTCGATTGATGCATGACAAATCCCTACATTTTTTTCTGGTGATAGAGTTCGGTATAATTTCCAGTCGAGGGTTCGGGGAGCTTGCAGCCGGTACACAGGTGGAGTGGCCCGCCATCGGCCCACCCACGTCCGTTCGAGAAGGCAATTACAGCAAGGTCCCATGCGCCGTTTTCAGGACCGATGTATCTGCTCGTTAAAAGAAGAAACGAGGAGAAGGGCAGCGCGAGGATAAGGGATGATGTTCTCTCGCCGCTCTCCCTTCTGGCTTGCTGCGCCCAAGAATTGGAGGAAACTGTGAGCAGCGCCTAAAGCAGGCATCAAAGCTTTGGCAAATTTTGCTAGTATGGGATCCGACAAATTAAAAGAGAACGCCATTGCAGTATTGGTAGAGTACCAGAGTCTACCCTGCAAATGGTGTCACCTCGCTTTTCAAACTCACGGCGCACCTCACAAGAAAAATCCAACACATTATTTATCGTTTTCACAGAGCGACCCTACAAGCAGCCTGCATCTTTGGGAGTGGCGTCATTCACGGGAATCATCAAGGATGACCTCATTGAAAGGTCCTACACAGGGCGGAGGGGATGCTGATCATATAGGCTTCTCAGTAGGGATTCTCTAATTATAGGCCCCGTCTGAGCCCAGGGGATTCTACACACACAGGCCTTGAACAGGCCGAAGAGATGCTCTAAGACCATTCTTGGGAAATCTTCGTGTCTCGACCAAAATGCTTTTAGGCTTTTCGCAGTGCGCTATCAGAAATGTGAAAGGAACGGTATGGAATTGGGATGGAGCAGGCACAGAGCAGGCGCTCTATCTTCAGGCTTCCACCATTATCCGTATAGATTTGGCAAACGCCAAGTCGGCAAATATAATGGTCGACCTTCGAGGTAGTCACTAGCGGCCTGATCCACAAGGCGGTTTATACCTATAGCCCGTGTGGGTAGTAGGGTGTCAGACCCGACTGTATAAGGCCCTATAATCCTTGCCTTTTCTAGAGTGGGCAGCTAGTACCCTCTACTCATTTTCAGAGTTACAGGCTATCTGCCATTTTTACAATTGTACCATAAACGTACTAGATACCCAATAGCCCAAATCTTATCCCTGAACTTATTAAAGATTATTACAGTGATCATCCAGAAATATCCAACTTGTACATCCTAATGGCTGGATCGACATTCCCTTTCTAAATGCCAAAAAGGGACAACCAGGCAGCTTTGCCTGATAGGGATTGGAGAAATAAGGAGCACAGATGGCAGAGGCACGTAGCTTAGTGATAGAGTGCCCTGAGAAATCCAAACTATAAGTCGTATCTGATCAATAAAAATAGCAGCGTGCACCGCCGAGCAGAAGACAACCCTGCGAACAAAAATTCCTTTAATATTTTAAACAGTAGAAGAGACGAAGGAAAAAACAAAATATTTACCTATCCGCGAAACTGGTATATTGGCGTCGTGCGTAAAGCTTACTTTCGTTCTCGTATGGATATGAACGCTTTCAAGTCCAAGAGTTTCTTGCAGATCACGGATCTTTGCTCCCTGCACATCCATGTTGTAAATCCCTGCAACATCATTAAAGGTAGTCTTCTGCGACATTTTTCAAATGCTTGATTGATTCACTACTGCGACTGCTACTCCAACTTCTACAGAGAGAAAAGACTATAGATTAAATTAACCTTAGAAATATACAACATAAAAGCAATTGAAATCAAACATGAACAATTTTCAGGCGAGTGTGTGCTCACAAATGAAATGAATCTTATTTTATAATGCTTTACAGAGAGTCCCTCCCGGCCGCATCCACCTCATGCATAGAAGAAGGGATAGTAGAGAATAGGCTGCGGTACCTTAGAAGGGAACTTTTTAGTGGGTGCTGCTGACAATTATTTTGAAGTGGGTGGTTTCATGCAGTTTAAGTTTAAAAATTTAACTATTATTTTCGATAATTTGATAATAAAAAAAAAAACTATTATAAAAACTCTAATTACACTCTAATTAAAACTAAAAAAATAGAAACTCTTATTCTTAAATTTTTTAATTAATTCTGTTACATTTTTCTTTTTGACTTAAAATAATTAATTAATAAGGAAGCTCCTCCATAAAACGGGAGCTTTAGAATGCAAAATTTGGTTGAAGAGATGCTGGACATATTCCTAAGCATGCTTAAAGATCGAAATTTGTAACTTAAAGCGCGAAAGTTTTCTGTTAAACCATGGTCAGAAGTCGTCCGCCGTTTATTTCAACGCGGTTAAACAAGAGTTACATTGAAACTTCGGAAGTCAGCCTGGACCTTTCTGAGTAAAGTCTCGAAGAAAACAAACTTGTTATTACTCTTCGAAACGTGGTACTTAAGCTTCTTTTGTTATGCCATTTTTTTCAGGGCAAAGCTCCTAATGGAGAAATTCCGCCATTCAATGTGGGACCGCCATCCCTATCAACTTGAGCCGATCTCATAAGATTAAAACGCGTAAGCATCGCACCAAGATTTCCTTTTAGATGCTTTTAGCGGTTACCCGTATCTATGAGGTATATCACATCGATGTGATTAATCTTTTTATTTCAAATGTTAAAATGGCTTATTTTTCGACACTATCTAAGAATGTCTAACCTAAATTATTAATATGTTGATAATTTTTTTCTTATGTATATAATATTTTATATTTATTTTATCTATGAGATATATCGTATTTGTATTATTAATCTTTTAAATATTGATAATTAATATTTTTATTAATATATAATGTATGTATGTTGTATTAAGAATTAAATTATACTATGTTTTAGATTTGTAATGATATAAATTATATATTTAAGTTCTTTTAATTTTTGTGTGCATTTTATTAGAGTGTTTCAAATATAATAATTAGTTTACAAGTGACGGTTTTTACAAAATTTTGACTTATGACATCATCATATTTTGACACTATTATTGCTCATCTTCATAAGTTTGAGCTTTTGATCTTTAGATCTCTCTTGAGTGAGGACATCACCCAAGTCATTTTTGAATTCACAAATTCAAACCTCAAACTTCTCAAATTTAAAATTCAAATTTACACTTTGTTAGCCTTTTTAGTAGCTATTATGAACCAACTTAGCGCACATTTGTATTGGTTTGTGTATTATATTTTTATATTTAGAGGCATTCACTCATTCATTTTGAGATTATCTTAGAGATTACCAATGATCACATCTATAGCTTGATTTGCAAGGAGAATAAAAGGAATCTAGAACATTATTATTAGAGAATTTTTTTTTCATGCTTCTTATTATCTTTGATCTTTGGTTCATTTGAATTGTTTCAAACAAAGATCTATTAAGAACATAACTGAAATATTGGAAGCTAGGTCTATTATGCATTTTTTTAATACAAAGAATTAGCTATAACTCTTAGAAAGCCCTAGTTTAAGGCTCTGCTAAATCTGGCTAAGACTTTTTAAGTTTTTACTTTGTTGTTAAGCTATGCTTTATCCTTAATCCCAGTGAAATGTTATTACCTATTCTCCAGTAGAAACGATTAGGTACGTACCTTCTATTTCCTAGGGTTGGGTCCAATTCGTACTTAAAAGTAGAAAGATTTAGAAAAATTCCTTTAAGAACCGTCCAATAAATTAGCCTCATTCAATCAATCAATCTAATTATTACGGAGGACAAACATTAAGCGGCTAAAGTTTCAGTCTTTGGTGTACATGGTACTTGCCTGCAATCCTTGTGGAGACTGTCTGTGTCACAGGGCCACGCTCCCGTGCGGCACTGGCACTCTTTTCTTCACTTACCCGTGGGGATCAAATGCGCCCAAGAGTCCAGACTACGCCTCCAAACCACCCAAGCCAAAACCCTGCAATACACCAACTCGACAAAATACCAATGCACAGTGGAATATACACAACTAGCAATGCAACCAATATTTACAATGCAATGCAAGTCACCAATATTTACACAAAAGATAGTCTGACACAGATATGGGGTAATGGATAGCTTTATTGATTTCAAATGGCCCTTGGCCCGGTCTACATCAATTTCAACTTGATATTGTTGATCACTACCCTGAGCTCTTCCCACTGAGCCCAAATACACAGTTCCCACCCCTAAGTCTGCACCAACTCTTCAAGAACTGATCTGACTGATCTCGACCCCTGGTCTGTTGCTCTTCACGTTGATTCCAAACTCTGCGACCACCCTTGATCACTTTGGAACTGCCCAACTCAACTCCCCTATGGTTCACTGCGACTGAGAGACCTCTCGTGGCTCCCAACCAATTCCCCACACCAAGACCCAGGTCCCCCAACTCGGGAACTCCAAGTCCACTCCTACTGCACTGCTGACTCAACCCATCTGAACCAACAACACAACACCCAACCCAATCTCCATGCGTTGTTCACCTTGCTCAAACACTGAACTCAGATCACTTTGCCTGCCCGGGGAATGCCGTCAGGACTTTGCACAGAGAACACAACAATAATAGCTTGGTGCATAAAGCACTTGTATGAGGCTGAAGAATATCACATGCCTCATATATAAGCTATTTGTCCCAATCCCAGCACGCTGTAGGATGACACCGAGAAATCGCCCAGTCCCCCACTTTCTGCTTTTCCAGATTTGAACTAGGAATTCTGCCAAACTCCCCAATTTCTTCCTAAGAGCTCCACCGAACTCCCCCATTTCCGCATAACTCCCCAGGATGTCCACCCAACTCCCCAATTTATGCTTTTCTCGCTCTTTCGGCCCAGGAAGCCTGTGCTACATCAGAACTCCCTCTTAACTTAGCCCAGAATCTCCATGATGCTTGATCAGAACACCACTTCAACACCCCTAGCTTGGTTCAACCTGAATTGGTGTAGCATTCTACCAAGTGCTGGCTCTATGAACCTGAGCTCGGAACCTCTCCTAACTCGCCTCAACTCGCCCATACCTTAGGCTCTGACTTCATTCTGTTGAGTCCCTGACTCTAACCCTAGATTTTATCATGGTTCATCCCCTGGACAACCTAGCTTGAATTGTTGGAACACTTAGGCAACTCGCATCCCCTTACATCCTCCCCCACTCAATTCAGGCGACGCCCTCGACGCCGGCAACACTGTCCCTGACATCTGCTGCGGAGGTACCACTGCTGATCCTTGACCAACTCAGAAAAGAGTGATGGAGTCCTTCTCTAAGAACTCCAGCACCTTGTCCTCATACTTCCACAAACTCTCAGCTCGCTCCCAGGTAGCTTCATCCCTTAGTTGGCCTTGCCAATGAGCTAAGAATTCTTTCCACCTCCTATTTCCAAACCCACGCTCCTTCACAGCAATCACTTCTTGCACCTCCAAACCTGACCTATCCAAGACATGAGCTGGTCCTCTTGTCGGCACATTCCTGCTGCTATCCAACTTATCCTCATGATATCGTCGGAGCTGACTCACATGAAAGACATCGTGCACTCACATGTGAGCTGGCAACTTCAGCTTGTATGCAACCTTCCCAACTCGTTCCAACACTAAGAAAGGTCCATCACACCTTCGCACCAATGCTGAACTCAACCCCTTGGGAGGTTTGAACTGAACCAGATCCATCTTCAAAAAGACCCTGTCACCAACCTTAAACTCAAGATGCATACTCCCAGAGTCTACATACCTCTTCATTCTCTCTGCAGCTTTGACCAAGTTGTGCCTTGCCAAATCAACCCGATCCTGCCAATCATTCAATCTATCCATTGCACCTGGACACGAACTCATGTATCCACTCAACACTGTGTGAGGAGTCAGTGGCTGTTGACCCATGGCCAATTCAAACGGTGAAAACTGACTCGATGCACTCTTCTGCATGTTGTAACAAACCCGAGCTGAGTTCAACAAGCCCAGCCAGTTGGATTGGTCTGCCCAAACAAAGTGCCTGAGGTAATCCTCCAAAATTGCATTAATCCTTTCTATCTGCCCATTCATCTCAGGATGATGACTGGTAGACATAAGCAGCTTTGTCCCAATCAACTTGAACAACTCGAACCAAAATGCACTGGTGAACCTGGTGTCCCTATCACTTATGATACTGAGTGGCACACCCCAATGCTTCACAACATTCCTGAAAAAGTAGTCTGCAGCATCCTCCGCCTTGCACGGAACAAATATGGCATACTTAGAGAACCTGTCGACCACCACCATTATACTGCCAAACCCATCCACCTCGGGCAACCCTGTAATGAAGTCCATACTAACACTAGCCCACGGTCTCACTGGAATGGGTAGGGGTTGCAACAATCCTCCCGGAGGTCTTGTCACCACCTTGTCTTGTTGGCATATGAGGCAACTCTTGACATATTCATCTACATCTTGCCTCATCCTTTGCCAAAAGAAACCCCTTTCAAGTAGTGCAAGAGTCCTCTTCTGCCCTGGGTGCCCAGCCCATTGACTGTCATGACACTCACATAAGAGTTCCCTTCTCAAATTCTTTCACTTCGGGACATAAACTCGATCCTGGGTGAAGACCAACATCCCATCTCTAATGCTGAACTTCCAAGTTCTCCCTTCCTTAGCCTGTTTGAAGAGCTTGGCTGTCTGAAGATCCATCTGATACCCCTCTTTGATGGATTCCAATACTGACTCGAATAGCACCACTCTGCTTTCACCTGCTTCTGGCACTACTTCATCCACTGCAGCTAACTGAGCCTTCCTGCTTAGAGCATCCGCCACAACATTTGTCTTCCCAGGGTTGTAGACGAGC
Organism: Sequoia sempervirens; assembly: GCA_007258455.2. Lineage (NCBI taxonomy): Eukaryota > Viridiplantae > Streptophyta > Pinopsida > Cupressales > Cupressaceae > Sequoia > Sequoia sempervirens. The sequence continues at coordinate 72,061,125 of VDFB02000363.1, forward strand.
TCAAAATTGAACTCAGCCAGGAATTCCTACCACCTAGCTTGCTTTGGAGTCAACTTGGCCTATGTCTTGAAATATGTCGAGGATACATTGTCTGTTTTCACCACAAACTGAGTTCCCAAGAGATAATGCCTCCACACTCTGAGACAATGGATGATCCCGGTCATTTCCTTCTCATGGGCTGGATAATTCTTCTCCCTATCCTGCAACTTCCTCGACTCATAAGCCACTGGATGTCCATCTTGCATCAACACCCCTCCAACAACATAGTCTGAAGCATCGCTTTGGACCTCAAAAGGCCTTGTGAAGTCAGGCAATGCCAACACTGGCGACGTTGTGAGCCACTCCTTCAATGTGTCAAATGCTTCCTGGCACTTATCTGACCACTTCCATTTCCTATCCTTCTTGAGGAGATCAGTGAGAGGTGTCGCGCACTTGGAATACCCCTCAACAAACCTTCTGTAGTAGTTTGCTAGACCCAGAAACTGCCTCACCTCATGCACATTCTGTAAAGGCTCCCAATCCCTGATTGCTCTCAGTTTCTCCAGATCCGGTCTGATCTTCCCATGCCCAATGATATGACCCAAGAAGTGCACCTCTTCCTGAGCAAACACACACTTCTCCTTTTTGACAAACAGGTTGTGCTCCCTGAGCAACTCAAAAACCTCTGCCAAATGTTGCTTGTGCTCTTCCATGTTTCTGCTGTAAACCAGGATGTCATCAAAATACACCACAACAGACTTATCTAACAATGGTCTGAACACATCGTTCATGAGTGTGCAAAAAGTAGCTGGCGCATTGCAAAGCCCAAAGGGCATCACTCTGAACTCGTATGACCCATACCTGGTCACACACGCAACCTTCTCCTCATCCCCTAGTGCTATTCTCACTTGATAATACCCCTGCTTCAGATCTAGCTTGCTGAACACTCTGGCTCCTGACAATTTGTCAAAGCAATCTGCTATGAGAGGTAAGGGATACTTGTTCTTGATGGTTAGCTTATTGAGGGCCCTGAAATCCACACATAACCTCAATGTCCCATCCTTTTTCTTCTGGAACAAAACAGGTGCCCCATACGGAGATCTCGACGGCTAAATATACCCTGCCTCAAGCAACTCCTCCAACTGCTTCTTCAGCTCAACCATCTCTAGACCAGACAACCGATACAGTGCCTAGGCTGGAGGCCTTGCCCCCGGTTCCAACTCTATCTTGTGATCCATGGCCTGCCTTGGCAGAAGTTGAGCAGACAATTTCTCTGGCATCCTGTCCTCGAACTCAAGAATGATCTCATCCACTTCTGTTGAAACTGAAGTCTCCTAGACCTCATCCAACTCATCCCACCCACCAAGTAGTGCAGCTAAGAAAATTGGCTCCTCTGGCTTCTTCCCTCTCACTGCGCGCTTCATGCTCAATGCTGAGACCACCTGACTGTTCCCTGGTTGCCTTCTATCTGATGTCTTGACCACACAAGTCTGATTCAGATCCAAGAACATCAATGACTCCAAATGTGGAATCACTGCAACTCTGCCAATCCTGAGAAATTCCTGACCCATGATCAACTCGAAATCATCCATTTCAATCGCCAGTAGATCCATGTGGCCCTGCCACCCTCCAACTCTGACCAACTGATTTCTCACAAATCCTATCACCTTCTTGGCCGGTGAGTTGACTGTCTTGAAAGTGCTCGTGCTAGGTTGCACCTTGAGCCCCAATTCAATGGCTCTCTTCACCGAGATGTAGTTGTGTGTGGCACCGGAATCTATCATCCCCATGGTGTTCTTTCCATCCATTTGGACCTCCACATAACACAACCTATTCTTATTTTCTGGTTGGGCCACTGTAGTCTTTACCTGACTTTGAGCTCCAAGAGCTCCCAAACCTACCTGAATCACCCCCATAGCTAGAGCCTTTGCATCTGGCAACACTGCTGTACTCTGGGCTATATTCGTGATACTTAATCTCTGCCTCTCTGGACATTCCCTTGCAAAATGCTTTGGGTTCCCACAAATGAAACAACCACGCTGCCTCCAGGGAGTCCTGGACTCCTGATCCTTCAGTTTGGCCAACCCACTTTTCTTGCTCTCTTGGGTCTTAGGAGACCCACTCTTGTTTGATTTACCGGGATTGGACCCTTTTCCCGTCTACTTCTCTTTCCCCTTGGACTTACTCTTATCCTCCTTCGGGGTCAGATTCTTGTCTCTCCTCTGAGAACTGGACCCTGCACTGCTCCTCTGCAAGTCATTCTTAAAATCAAGCAACTAGTCTGCTACTGCAATCGCTTCCACCATGGTCTGGACATTTGCACGCCTGAGCTCCTACTGAGCCCACGGTGCGAGACCCTTCATAAACTGAAACAACCTGTTCTGCTCGGACATATCCTTAATCTCTAGCATCAAGGTTGAGTAGGTCTTGATGTAATCCCTGATCGTCCCACTCTATTTCAAGTTCATGAGTTGCAACCTGGCCTGCCAGGCTGAGTTCCCCGGTCTGAAATGGTCTTTCAATGCTTTCTGCAACTCATCCCAGTTGTCCACCTTGACCATCGTCTTGCTCGCCTTCGCCTCTTCAGCTCGGGTTCTCCACCATATCTTGGCATCCCCTGACAAGAACGTGGCAGCAGTTCTCAACTTCGACTCCTCTGAATATCCGATGAGTCCATCCAAATACTGGCTTACATCCCAAAAGAAGTTCTCCAGCTTCTTATCATCCCTCTGACCATCATAACAGTCTGGTGGCTTACCCTTATGAGCCAGCTTGTCGACACCCTGTGCTATGACCCCCTTTAGAAACTAGAGCTCGTCTGCGAGCTTCTTCATCTCAATTTCTTTCGAAGCCATCTCGTCGTGAAGATCCCTGACCTCCACCTCCAATGCATCAACTCTGTGAGACAAATACTGGTCCTCAATGGACTCTAATCTGTTCTCCAAATCTGAGACTCTGTCCCTAGTTCTCATGGTCTGTCTGTCTACAGTAATGTGCTGCCTCTGCTCAGCCTCATTCTCTGGTTGTCTCTCTGACTCACCTCCACGGTTCTCGTCTCCGGAATCCATTTGAACTAGTCTCCAAAACTTTAAAATGTGGTGTTGCAAACTTGGGGTATCAAGCCCTTGCTCCAGATCCTAGATCCACTTAATAGAGCTCTCGAGCACCTCGTGCTCTGATACCAACTGTCACGGGGCCACGCTCCCATGCGGCACTGGCACTCTTTTCTTCACTTACCCGTGGGGATCAAATGCACCCAAGAGTCCAGACTACACCTCCAAACCACCCAAGCCAAAACCCTGCAATACACCGACTCGACAAAATACCAATGCACAGCAGAATATACACAACTAGCAATGCAACCAATATTTACAATGTAATGCAAGTCACCAATATTTACACAAAAGATAGTCTGACACAGATATGGGGTAATGGATAACTTTATTGATTTCAAATGGCCCCTGGCCCGGTCTACATCAATTTCAACTTGATATTGTTGATCACTACCCTGAGCTCTTCCCACTGAGCCCAAATACACAGTTCCCACCCCTAAGTCTGCACCAACTCTTCAAGCACTGATCTGACTGATCTCGACCCCTAGTCTATTGCTCTTCACGTTGATTCCAAACTCTGCGACCACCCCTGATCACTTCGGAACTACCCAACTCAACTCCCTTGTGGTTCACTGCAACTGAGAGACCTCTCATGGCTTCCAACCGATTCCCCACACCAAGACCTAGGTCCCCCAACTCGGGAACTCCAAGTCCACTCCTGCTGCACTGCTGACTCAACCCATCTGAACCAACAACACAACACCCAACCCAATCTCCATGCGTTGTTCACCTTGCTCAAACACTGAACTCAGATCACTTTGCCTACCTGGGGAATGTCGTCAGGACTTTGCACAGAGAACACAACAACAATAGCTTGGTGCATAAAGCACTTGTATGAGGCCGAAGAATATCACATGCCTCATATATAAGCTATTTGTCCCAATCCCAGCATGTTGTAGGATGACACCGAGAAATCGCCCAATCCCCCACTTTCTGCTTTTCCGGATTCGAACTAGGAATTCCGCCGAACTCCCCAATTTCTGCCTAGGAGCTCCGCCGAACTCCCCCATTTCCGCATAACTCCCCAGGAAGTCCACCCAACTCCCCAATTTATGCTTTTCTTGCTCTTTCGGCCCAGGAAGCCTGTGCTACATCAGAACTCCCTCTTAACTTAGCCTGGAATCTCCATGATGTTTGATCAGAACACCACTTCAACACCCCTAGCTTGGTTCAACCTGACTTGGTGTAGCATTCTACCAAGTGCTGGCTCTATGAACCTAAGCTCGGAACCACTCCTAACTCGCCTCAACTCGCCCATACCTTAGGCTCTGCCTTCATTCTATTGAGTCCTTGACTCTAACCCTAGATTTTATCTTGGTTCATCCCCTGGACAACCCAGCTCGAATCGCCGGAACACTTAGGCAACTCGCATCCCCTTACAGTCTGTCACAGCACAAAATGCTAACGTGGGTATCGACACGCTCAAAAATTTGAAAATGTCCGTTCTAGCCAGTTACTTTCTTCTCTCTTCCTTTAGTTGAGTGATGGTCATACACCACGTTCCCGTAATTTATTCATCTTACGCACTCCCCTTTAATAATTAACCTCGTTCGTTGATAGGAACTTACTGTTCATGGACGTGACCTCTCTCTGTAGGGCACTCCTCAGGGCTTATAAATATGTGGTCGACGTGCAGCCATTACAATCCCTAACGGAGATATATCATGATAATCCAACACGCTAACCCCCTTAGATGGTCTATGCATTCTTGCTGCTACTGTTCACAAGAACTCTTTTCTTTTTCGTTTTTTAAATGACGGAGCCAAGTTTTATATGGCAAAACTTCAAACTCATGACATTATTATATTTTGATACGAGGTATAATAGCTCATCTTATAGAGTCAATTATTGTAGCAGTAACATCAAACTAAGAGTTTAAATTTTATTATGTTCATTATTAGTTAATAAAACGAAAATGAAGTATATAAAATCAACAAATGACAATGATAGAATACATAACATTAGATGTATGTGAAGCAATCTTTTTAAGAAAAATCTCACTATCAAAAAGAGCATAATTTTGTATTAATATAGTGTCATTTCCATTTGCATCTTGTTAGTTTGAGATCGGTGTTTTAAATTCATTGTTTCCTTGTGATTGTTGTGGTGATTATTTTATGGCCCTGAATGGTATGTATGAACCCGAGATGAGGTTCCTCAACATGTCAATTGTTGGCATATTGTACGTTTACATGCTTGATTTATCATTATGCTTCAGTTCAATGATATGATGCATTATTTATGCTATGATTAAATGTGATCCTGATTATTGATGTCCGAAGAAATGATTTATATGATAGATGTATGGATATTATTTATGATTTATGCTATTAAACCCCGTTGGATGATTATGTTGTGCTTCAGCTATATATACATTGAGCATGTGCTCTTGATGACTGTTAAATGGTTATAGGCATAGGTTTATTTCTCCCCCTATCTACATAGGTTTGAATTATTTCCCAAGAGTGATTAACTCATAGATGTCACATTGAGCCTGGGTGATCCCACAATATTGGTTTACAACTTTTTGGCCAAACTGGACATTAAACTGAATTTTTTTAACTAAATCTTCACTTTTGGGCACCTATAGCGGCTAAACCGTGAGGAATTTGAAGATGATGCAAACTAGTGATTTGTGACATTTTGTCTTTAGATTCTAAATATATTTTTTTCAAAAGTTTTGGAATTAGATTGCACTTTATTTTTCCATCTCATTTGAAAACTAGTTTTTAACAGTAAACACTATTTTTAAAGAGTGACGGCATTGGCTAACACAACTTTTTTTCTATGAAGGATATATATTTTTTTTTAATTTAGATTCGTAACTACAATATCTAGTGCATAGAATTGGTTTCATAGCATTTCATTGAATATTTCTTTTATAAATAAGTTTCAAAGTCAAACCAGTTACAATTTAGACATGATTCACTGGCTAAAGCATAACTTTTTTTGTATATATCAAAATTCATTTGTTTTTGTTGGATCAGGGACATCGATATCTAGTGCAATGATATTTTTCAAAAAAAAATTTGATAATCTACTATTTTTCCACGTGTAGAACAAAGCGCTTGATTTTCGGTGAAAAACCTATGTTTAATCAAACTAAAAAAAATACATAATAAAACCAAAACATATTAAAATTATATTCGATGGATAGCTTATTCTAAGGACTACCATCATCTAGTTGGGTCTGTGAAGTATCCTCCATTTTCATCCTCAGCTCGAGCTTTGAAAGGAAAAATTTTGCACAGATTTGGTAGAAGAGGGGGAGAAAGGGGGAAAAGGGGGGTTCAAGTGAACCAGTGTTCGCTCAAACCCCATAAAACCATTTGCTTGAATCAAGATTCACTCAAAGGGTATGTGCAGGTTAATGGTGGGCCAAAAAGTGGCAATGTTGAAAAAAACACATCTTTCATCGACCGAAAAAATGCAAAAAGAACATGTTGACCTTTTTTAGGCTCGGGTGTCACCATACCTAACACCAAACCTATTTTTACAAATCGAATATCCAATTTGTATAGGATATCTAATTTGTAAAAAGCATATATTAAAAACTTCTGTTGCTTTTTTGAAATCATTCGGCTGAGAAGAACTCGCAAGTGCATAGTGCATCCATTCTTCGCGAAACGGATATCCGATATAGGCTAAATTAGACTTGGAAAGGTAAGTTTTTTATTTTTATTTGATTTGATTCAATTTTGATTTAGATTTGAATAATTTCATATGGTTTTCGGTTGACTTTTTTGTGGATTTTTTTTTTCACAATAGGATTTTTGATTGAATTTTTATGAAAAAATTGAATTGAGAATGGATTTTCATTAAAAAAATGAATGTTTTTCGTGGATTTTTTTTGCAAAATAGGGTTTTTGATTGAATTTTTATGAAACAATTGAATTTAAAATAGATTTTGATAAAAAAATGAATGTTTTTAATGGATTTTGATTTAAAAATAGTGTTTCATTTATATTGTCTAATTTTAGATTAATTATTTTTTAACTTTAATCAGACATTATGGTTGCTACGAATGAAAATGCACAAATTCCACCAGTTGAAAATGAAAATCCACCTAGCTGAGAATCAAAATACAGAAATGCCAAATGCTCCACCACCTCTGTAGCCATCAATATAATAGTTAATTCATGAAAAATTGGAGCAATTAAGGGGCATTTGTGATGTTTATAGGAAAATCCCTTGATTATCCAGTATGTCAACCACATCGATAGGAATAATTACAAATGTAGAAACCCTCTCCACCCATGAGGAAATATTATGCATGTGGAATATCTTATGATGATGTGAAAGATCTCCAAATAACAAAAGCCCAAATAGCCTCTTTATTTATTAACCCAAGCACTGGTTTGCTAGCTGATGTTAACAAGCCAAAACTTTCTATAAAATGGTGCACGCATAGGGGCATAGTAGATAACTTTTGGGATCGTTGACTTGTATGGTTTTTGATAAACCACCCAACAATAATCTTGATGTACCTTTTTACTTTATTAAAAAATTATATGCTGAATTTTTGTTAGGGCATCATGTCAATTACTTTGACATTAAACCCTTCTAGGGTGTTGGTAGAGGTATGCATAAGGATAGGCCAAGGGAAACTAGAGTAGTTAGGCGCCCACATGTTCCCCATCCTCCCCTTCCTCCGCCACCTCCAGTACAACATCTAGATATTACAGAGGATGCAATCACACAAACTATCCAGACCATTCACTCTTTGAGTGGTCTTTTGGTTTCCCATGCTTCTTCAGTAGCTCATCCATAGTCTGGTGATCTTGGCGATGGATCTAGTGTTGTTGCATCATCCTCCTTGGGTCCACATATTTGTGTGCCACATATTTGCAATATGTGCCAACAAATATGTTTGAGTCCTATTGTACAACCCCCTAAGCATCCATTAGACACTTCTGATTATGACATCCAGGATATGGAGATTATAGCAGATCATAGGCAGGGGAGTGGAGCACACCCTATAGAGTCCTCTCCTGCTAGAGAGGTGGACATTGGAGTAGTTACATAGATAACATTTAAGGTGTAAATTCATAACTTGCATTTTTTTAAAAATGAATATTAATAAGAGATAGTATCAAGTACTAATATTTATTTACATGGTCTATTTAACAGTTAATGTCTGAGGAGGAGCTCACACAGGTGATTGATAGCACCCTTAGGGCCATTTCATTTGGCCTCGACACACACACAATATGTATTTTCTCACTCACTCATTTACATTTTTTTACTATATATTTGCTTGTCATTTGAATTGTCAATAATGAAATTATATATTAACTTATATGTTTATCTTACTCTCTGCTTGTAGCAAACACCTAGTGCGAGCGAGGTGCGACGCTCTCCAGACTATGGAGGCACAGTGTTGGACAAGGGAAAGGTAATTGAACTAAAATTTGATTGAACTAAAATTTATAAGATCTTTTATTGATTATGCATACATTGACATAGATTCGTAGTTTCATATGTACTTGTCATTTTTATGTATAGGCGGTTGTGAGCTATACATCATTGTTGATAAGTGCCACAACACCGAAGGAGTAGGTATTCGAACACCTGAAGGAGGAGGTGTTGAAACACCTCAAGGAGGAGGTGTTGAGACACCTAAAGCAGATATAGAAAAAGATCAACCTAAAGAGGTATATGTTTATTTTATTTTGTGCTTCGTAAATATGTTCTTATTACTGACAATTCTATGCTAACTTGGATCAATTTCATGTTTTTGTTCACATATATAGATTGACGTTACAAAAGTTGGTTTGGTTAGTTCTTTGAGAGGGGTATATTCTAGGACTCCTAACCCTTCAAAGAGACATATATTTTAGGTAATCAAGATTTCAATTTTAGAGTTCAATTATAATTCAATGTGTATTAATTTTTATGTTAATTATTCAATTTTAAATTATATAGTATAACTAATCTCAATTGTGGTTTGAATTTTTCTTATGCAGCTACCTTCAGAGCCAACGAGTGCTTCAAAGAGCCTCCATTTTGATGATCCACCAGTAGTTTAGGATGAGATAGACATATTGGCATGTAAATTTTGAACAGATACCGATATGGCATATGCCACATATTGTAAAACTTTGTTTGAGTTGGCGTTGATGCCATTTTTGTATATGGACATACACTTGATTATTGGATAATTTGATATATATAGAAGTTGACAATCAAAATTTAGTTTCCTCCTCATGTGCATGATTAAACTCTTTGAAGCAATGGTTAAATATCATTGTACAATAGCATAAAAAGAATGGTTAAATATTATGTAGTTTATATTCATATTGCTGATTACATTGCATTGCACATCTTTCAAACTCAAAGCATTATTTCACATTGCATAAGTAACAACTAGATACTCATATGATTAACCCTACACCATCTGATTTTCTTCTTTGTCAACTTTCCCATGCCTTAGTAAATTTGGTGGTCCATTTGTAACCATCAATTTTTTTATATAACATAAATTCACCTTTTTCAAAAAATTAATATGGCTAGACTCCCATATGAATACTAATAATATATCATATGACCATTCTTCATATACTTACTGGCACTTTGTGTCTTCTTAGATGAGCCAAAAGTTGTTGCCCAACTACCTCTACCTTCATCAATGTTCCATATTTTAATCATTCCATCCCAAGATGTTGTGACCATTTGTTGACTAGAAGATTCAATTATTTGTAGGCATGAAATGACATCATCATGCACTTTGACCTAGAAATTTAGGAAAAGAATACTATTAAAAGTTGTGAGCTCTGTGAAAAATAGATGTTTATCTGACTGCAACACCATCTAAATATGGATTCTTTTAGAAAATAAAAAGCAAGACATAACTTTTAAACAAATAATTTAATCACAATGTATTTTTCACAAAGAAAATTTGTATAAACCGCTTCTCCATAATGGCTAGTATAGAAAATAATTGCATTGGTAGAACAAAACTCCAAAACATTTCTGATTTCCTTGATTAATTGAATCTTAAGTAGAATCCCCACAATAATTATGTTTTACATAAACCGATAGGAAAACAACATTGCTTGGAAAGTGCATCTCTAATATTTTATGTTCCTTGTACAATAATTTAAATACATTTGAAGAAGTTATATGAAAATATAGCTTCTTAAATTCTTCTTTAATTTGAAGGTTAGTTTTGATAGTGAGTAATTTATTTCATAGATGGATTTTAGCTTTTTCTTGATTGTTGTGCACTGTACTTTCTTCTATAAATAAAATGAGACATGCTAATGCACATTTTCACTATAATTTCTCTATTTTCTTCCTCAACATATCTCTCTCTTGGGCTTTGATACAACCCTGTCAGAGCCTGTCCCAAGAGCATAACTCAATGATCCTCTATGACAATATAGAAGAAGAAGAGGTGTATGAGTGCATTGATTCTATGTTGGATGAAATGAAGGTTATTGTGTGATAGGACCCCACATTAGCATTCTACAATGAGCACATTTAGCCAATCATTCATCAGCGATGGGAGAAGCTCAACACTCCCTTGCACATGGCTACCTATGCATTGAACCCAAGTGGTACATGCAAAGGCCTAATAGAGTTACACCCATACAATATTTTGAGGTGTAGGCAGGGTTCATGAAGGCCATCCAAAGGATGTATGATCCTATAGAGGCCAACATCATTCATATTGAGTGGACAAAATTTGCCACTCTTAAGGGTTATTCTAAGGAGGCAAGATGGATAGGGAAACTATGGCATTGGAGGACCCAATTTTGGGACTTCTTTGACTACCTCTCTAGCCATTTGTTTGCTATCTTAGGTTTCTAGTTCTTCTACTATTGAGAGGAACTAGTCTATAGCTTCATCCACTTCCTTAATTGGAACAAGCTTACCTCTAAGAGAGTAGAGAAGCTTGTGGTTGTATGTTGGGCCTTGTGTCTCATTGACTAAAAGACACTTACGTATAAGGAGAGTCCAACATCACGATGGGATGTAGAGACAGAGAAGCCAACACAAGTTGATGAGGTTGCAACACACACAAGGCTGGTTAGTATTAGTTTGGAGGAGCTTAACCATGTGGAGTCCAACAATCCTAGTGATGAGGATTTTGGGGATTATTAGAGGCCTCACTTCATTTTGTTATTTTGAACATTTGTCATTGTAATCATCATTATGAAATTTTGAATTTGACATTTTCATTGTTAAATTGATGTTCACTTCAAAATTCAAATGTTTAATGCAATCGTTGCAATATGTTTACAACTTTAGTTTAAACTTTAAAGTTTAAAGTTTATTGTTTAGTAGTTTTAATAGTTTTCCAAAATTTCATTTGTAACTCTATACATCTTTTCATAACTATTTTTTCAGGTACTATATGTATTTTAGTGCCTCCCCCCCACCACTGCCCCGTTGTTGTCCCCCTGCCATCCCTTTGCCATCCCCAAACTTAGGCCCTTGGTCCCCCTGTCCTCGAAACATGTCTCCCCATCTAGAAACTCCATTTAACTTTGGTTATTCCACCTAATGATCCTCTAGTATTGAGGATTAGATCCCCTCATAGGTATAATAATAAGGGCTCAATCCCACCAAATTCCCCCAACATGATAGAAAAGTTATTTGAAACAATGGATATGAGAGATGTAAACTAAAGGGCCTATGATGAATTCTTAAAGGATGATAATTTATCAAAACTAAGGAGTCCTAGACATTTTCTATGATAATCAAATGCAAAGAAAGATGCCCCTAAAGAAAAAAAAGATCAAATAAATGTTGATAGATGTAGTAGATACTATACAAAGTTCTAATCATATGCATGTCTCTGATTTTAGCATTGACAATATTACCCACTAAGCAAGGAGGGTAGATAGTGAAAGAAAGTGGATTCCTACTATTGTTGGGATGGAGCATTGTTGATGCCACGACTCTAGATGCTATAAAGAAAAGAGATAGAGATGACAATCTCTTCAAAAGCCTAGATGAGGTTAGCAAGTTCTTCCAAGGCTCAAGCTTCAACCCTAATATGCAAACCTTAGCTATTTAGGCATAGGCCCCAATTGAAAGATAGGATTTATGTCGAATGTGTGTTAGAGGGACTCCTAGGAAAACTAATTATGAAAAGGTTAACTTATGTGACAAAAGAAAAAGTAATTGTCTTGGCCATGCACAACACCCAATTCAATGAGGTTGCTACAAGGAAATTATATAAAGAGCATAATGAGTTGAGGGGGTATGATTTGAAGGTAAAGGATTCTTTGAGAGAAGAAAAATCTTGGGTAAGAAAATTGTAAACCCAATTATAAACAAGGGAAAGGAAAATCAAAATGCCCCCTCTAAGCACTTCTCAAACTAGTGATAAACCAAGACAAGAGGTATATTGCATACATATTATAGTTCAATCTCCTCCTTGTAGGGTTCAACTTACTATCAAATTTTCAACTCTCTATTCCAATTGAGCTCCAACTCAGCAAGAGGTTCCAACCTCCACACACAAACTGAGCTCCAACCTAGCAAGAGGCTCCAACCTCTAATTGATAGGCTTCAACCTATTAGTTCTTCAATGGTTGATATAGTTTCTTCCAAACCAACCTGATTCAACCTCTAAATCTTTTCACAACCTACAAATCTGATTCAAACTCTAAATCTTTTCATAATCTTCACAAATATAATTCAAACTTTAAATCTTTTCCTTCGTAAATTTGAACATTATTAATCCATCTCACTAGCATAAATTATTTCATTTCATCATACAAATATCTTCACTATGCATCTGATTTATTCTTCATGTTTTTGCTCTTACTCTTCTTTATTTTTCAGAAAATATTCATTGAAGACTTGTTTCTATACTTCACATTCCTTATACCTTTTATATCTTTATGATTTTACTTGAAGAGAGATGTCTTTTCAAAGCAATCACGACTCTTCCTTAAACTATTGTCCCTTTAAATTAATCACAACCTTTCATTAATTTAATTTCTGCCTTTAGTAGTTATCGCTGCTTATTAGTTAGATTATCACTGCCTTATTTTTCTCATGTTAGAATCACTGCATATAATCTTATTTTTGATTACTGCCTCTTCTTACATAATTTGGGATTTTGTCTTTATTTACAAGTCAAAATCTTTTTGTCTTATTCATAAGATCACTTCCTTTAATATCAATCGCTGCCCCTTATTTTCTCCATTAACCAATCATCATATTTTGTCTAATTCACCTATTTTTGTCCTTTCTGATTTTGTCTTTATTCACCTTTTTATTTATCACCACTTTCTTGTAATCATTTTTTATCATTGTCTTGGTTGGTTCAAAAGCAGATATATATATATATATATATATATATATATATATATATATATATATATATATGGTTATCTTTGAATGCAAAGTGAAGGCATAGGTGTAATGTTAAATCTTTAATTTAACTGTTTTAACATTACCAATCTTCTTCCAACATCTTTCTCATAATATTCTTAATCTCAATCTAAATGACAACATGTGTATGCATTAATGATAACACTTTTAATAATCTCTCCATTCATCTTTGATTTTAATAAAAATCTCTTTGTCTACCTTTGACATCAATGACAAACATTGCAACAATCTCCCCCTTTGTCATTGATTTTTTCCTTTTAGTGATGCTCCCCTTCTGTTCCCCCTTTCACAGAGATTTTCTAATGCCCCCCCCATTGCTCTAATATTTCTCTTTCTCTAACTCTTCATCTTGACATCTATTCTCTTTATAACATTATTTTTTTGTAGCTTTCCACCTTTCTATAGTTCTCCCTCTTTCTCATTAATGGTAAAGGGATATTCATTACACCACTGTCTTCTTGTCTTCTATGGCATCATTATATCAATAGGAATTTGAACATAAGTATAACCATCATAACTTACAGTTGTCCATCTCTTTCTTCCCTCATTGTCTCAAGTCTTTTATGCAAGAGTGTTTCCCATCTTTCTATAACCCCTTGCCATTCTTCACACTGTTGTCAAATGCTTTGTAACTTTCTATACATGATCATTCTCATTATATTTTCACTCTTGCACATTGAAATAATGTCTTGTTATAAGCTTAATCTTCTATGAAAAGTTCATTACATCATTATTACTATAGGTAGCTATCTTTGACTTGAAGATAATCATTATTTTCAATGTGTCATACTTCTTATGCCTTTGATGCCTATATTATCACCATTCCCATTGTACCTTGTTGCCATGCATTATTCATGCTTTGTACTATACTTTGCTGGAGTGTTTATGATTTATGTTTTTAACCTCCACCATCCCAAGAGCATAACTCAATGATCTTCTTGTATTCTTAACATATCTTCTTGTCTTAGTTCAATGATGTTGAACAATTTTAGAAAAAAGAAAGTTGTGTCACAGTTTGCATTCAATCCAACAAGCAAAAATCAAAGCTCAACCTCTTCGAATGAAAATGCTTATTTGCAAAACAAATGAATAAGAATGAGGTAGTTAAGGTGTTTGAAGTTATTTAGAGGTCACTTTTTGGGTGGAAGGATTAAAACTCCATTTTAAATGCACAAAAAAGAATGAAATTACTTCAAACCAAGTTTGTGAAGAAGTTAACTATGTTGCCCACTAGTTTCCCTTAAGAGTCCAAAGTGCTAAAAGACAAGAATCTTTGAAGGTCTATTTCTCAGAGACCCTGATGCTTACAGACTCTTCGTCTGAGGCTATGGGATCGTGTTGGGACCATCTGCAAAACCCTCTATCAATTTTTGCTATCTCAGAGGCGTTTTCTTGTGGTGATGACTTTTCAGTGAAGGGAAAAGTTGCCAGATGCAAGCAGTGTAAAGTTGCAAAGTGGTGCAACTTTCACTCCGCAGCTCGTATGACCAAATGGACTGTTCCAACACGTCCGAATGGGTACGTTTACACTAGGGATGGTCCTCTCTTGCACCCAAATATGCTGAATCACTCTGAGCTACATTGGACCGACAATTTCCCTTAAGAGTCCAAAGTGCTAAAAGGCAGCAATCTTTGAAGGTCTATCTCTTAGAGACCGTGATGCTTACAGACTCTCTGTCTAAGGCTATGGGATCGTGTTGGGACCATATACAAAAGCCTCTCTCGGTTTTTGCTATCTCGGAGGCATTTTCCTGTGGTGACGACTTTTCAGTGGAGGGAAAAGTTGCCGGATCCAGCGATGTAAAGTTGCAAAGTGGTGGAACTTTCACTCCGCAGCTCGTATGACCAAACAGACTGTTCCAACACATCCGGATGGGTACGTTTACGCTAGGGATGGTCCTCTCTTGCACCCAAATACGTTGAATCACTCCGAGCTACATTGGATCGACGATTTCCCTTAAGAGTCCAAAGTGCTAAAAGGCAACAATCTTTGAAGATCTATTTCTCGGAGACCGTGATGCTTACAGACTCTACGTCTGAGGCTATGGGATCGTGTTGGGACCGTCTACAAAAACCTCTCTCAGTTTTTCCTATCTTGGAGGCATTTTTCTGTGGTGATGACTTTTTAGTGGAGGGAAAAGTTGCTAGATGCAAGCAGTGTAAAGTTACAAAGTGGTGCAACTTTGACTCCGCAGCTCGTACGACCAAACAGACTGTTCCAACATGTCTAGATGGGTACGTTTACGCTATGGATGATCCTCTCTTGCACCCAAATATGTCAAATCACTCCGAGCTACATTAGACCAACGATTTCCCTTAAGAGTCCAAAGTGCTAAAAGGCAACAATCTTTGAAGGTCTATTTCTTAGAGGTTGTGATGCTTCCAGAATCTCTGTCTGAGGCTATGGGATCATGTTGGGACCATCTACAAAAAACTCTCTCAGTTTTTGCTATCTCAGAGGCATTTTTCTGTGGTGATGACTTTTTAGTTTAGGGAAAAGTTGCCAGATGCAAGCAGTGTAAAGTTTCAAAGTGGTGCAACTTTCACTCCATAGCTTTTACGACCAAACAGACTATTCCAACACGTCCGAATCGGTACGTTTACCCTAGGGATGGTCCTCTCTTGCACCCAAATACGCCGAATCACTTCGAGCTACATTGGACCGACGATTTCCCTTAAGAGTCCAAAGTGCTAAAAGGCAGCAATCTTTGAAGGTCTATTTCTCAGAGACCATGATTCTTACAGACTCTTCGTCTGAGGCTATGGGATCGTGTTGGGACCATCTACAAAAACCTTTCTTGGTTTTTGCTATCTCAAAGGTGTTTTCCTGCGGTGATGACTTTTCAGTGGAGGGAAAAGTTGCCAGATGCAAGCAGTGTAAAGTTGTAAAGCGGTCCAACTTTCACTCCGCAGCTTGTACGACCAAATAGACTATTCCAACACGTCCGGATGGGTATGTTTACGCTAGGAATGGTCCTCTCTTGTACCCAAATATGCTGAATCACTCCGAGCTACATTGGACCAACAATTTCCCTTAAGAGTCTAAAGTGCTAAAAGGCAACAATCTTTGAAGATCTATTTCTCAGAGACCATGATGCTTACAGACTCATCATCCAAGGCTATGGGATTGTGTTGGGACCATCTACAAAAACCTATCTCGTTTTTCGCTATCTCAGAGGCATTTTCCTGTGGTGATGACTTTTCAGTGGAGGGAAAAGTTGCCAGATGCAAGTAGTGTAAAGTTGCAAAGTGGTACAACTTTCACTTCACAGCTCATACGACCAAACAAACTATTCCAACATGTCCGGATGGGTATGTTTACACTAGGGATGGTTCTCTCTTGCACCCAAATATGCTGAATCACTCTGAGCTACATTGGACCGACGATTTCCCTTAAAGAGTCCAAAGTGTTAAAAGGCAACAATCTTTGAAGGTCTATTTCTCGGAGACTGTGATGCTTATAGACTCTCTATCTGAGGCTATGGGATTGTGTTGGGACCATCTACAAAAATATCTCTTGGTTTTTGCTATCTGGGAGGCATTTTCCTATGGTGATGACTTTTCAGTGGAGGGAAAAGTTGCCAGATGCAAGCAGTGTAAAGTTGCAGAGTGGTGCAACTTTCACTCCGCAGCTCGTACGACCAAATGGACTATTCCAACACATCTGGATGGGTACGTTTACGCTATGGATGGTTCTCTCTTGCACCCAAATATGTCGAATCACTCTGAGCTACATTGGACCGAGTCAAATTAGGTGAAAATTTGATGTAGACACAAGGGAACAATCACAATCTATTTGCAACCTGCCTATTTGAGGCATCTAACAAGATTATTTTGACCTCTTTGGACAGTCCAAAACTCCCTTAAAACTTGAAAAGCAACTAAATACACATTTCCCTCTTTAACCCCCTTAAACCCTTGTAATAGTGAGAAACTAGTTTTTGTCCAATTACTCCACAATTTTCCAAAACACCAAATGAACACATGACTGATTCAAGCACCCATATCCAAGTTACACAAGATATATGAGAAACAACATAGACTCCTTTGGACCAGCGTTGAATTCCTATACATTCACCCTTGAACAGGCTACTCAATTAGCCCAAAAATGCAAAGTAGCATACCTTCAAACACCACACAGACCCCTAAAACCTTGGGGCAGCAAATAAATTGCAAAGAAAATAAAGATTCTGCAATTGGATTCTAGTTGTATGGACTTGTAACCGTCAAATAAAAAAACCCATGTTTTTAGTGTAATTCTTGAGGGTTTATTGGATGTAGCACTTCCACAACCTTTCAGACTTTTCCACCACCTTAGAAACCTTTATTTAAGCCCCAATATTCTTAGAAAACAAAGAAACTTTTGGTATCTCAAATATTTTTGCAAACCCTAGGGTAAAAACTCTATTTTCAAGTGAAAAAAACCACCATTTTTGGACCTTTAACTCTTCATTTTATTTCAAAACCTAGTTCTCCACGCCTTCCACTCTTGAAATAAAGTCAAGAAATGTAATAATGTTTCTACATAATTTTTTTATACAAAGCAATGGGAAGATAAAACCATGTAAGTGGTTTCCCCAAACTAATTGCCACCAAAACCATTCTTGATAGTTTAAAACCACGAACCACCCCAACATGTAATTATGATAGCACTTAATATATCCCTCCACAATGAACATATCAACTAAGTAGGAACCCATAACATTATGGAAAGATGATCCACTTCTCCCAATGTAACTCCCAAGCATTACATATGAGAGATGGTCAATTTCATTCATGGCAACGATTGTGTGACTCCCATTGATGACCCTTCTTTATTCAATGCCATTACAACAATATCAAAAGCATTCCAAAGAATACTAATGAAAATAGTAACCTCCAACACCTCATGATCATTCAAGTACTCATTCTAACAATACAAGAGATTTACACTTCAAGTTGCAAGTGAATATAATTTACTATATCTTAACATAAAAAATGCAAAACCTAATAGAAACATGTATCAATGAGGTACAAGGATGTATAAAATCCAATCAATCAAAACACAATCAACCTAAAATAATTAAGGATTGATGAGGGGTGTTGGATAATTAAAGGTTGATAAGGGTATGAATGTTTATCTTTGTATCTACTCTTGAATATCTAGGGACTTGGTGAGGTATTTAGAAATTTGTTACTCATTTTTATTGCATTGAATCAAAATGTCTCACTATTAATTGCTCCAATGCTATAAGATAAATGAATTTTT
>VDFB02000363.1:72089370-72125221 GCA_007258455.2 Sequoia sempervirens
TTTGAATCCAAAATATGTGTCACATTCATGTTTTTGCATACTATGGGATTAAAAAAAAATGAATTTTATGAAGTTTGGCCAAGTTAAGATTAATTGATTATCACGAGTTTTATATTTTTAAAAAGTTTTGGCAAAAATTCATAATTAATTGTTATTTACTTGGAAAAAAATTACAAAAAAATATCATTAAGCATTCAGACATGAGTCCTCTACTTATATCACAAAAATCTTATAAAAATAAATTATCATTTTATTGTGTGGTTAGGGTGATGGAAAAACACCTACTTCTTATTTTCCCCTGAAATTTAAGTACTAAAATTGAAATTTCAATTTTTCACCAAATAGACTTTTAAAAAAAAAAAAAACTTAGTAGTTTAGAAACTAAATTCAATTTTCCATAGATTCTATTCTTACATATTTTTGAAATAATATAGTTAACTTATTCAAATTTTTATGTCAAGTTGCCTAACTCTGATTTTTTTGAATTTTCATTGCCACTTAAGGGCCTATTTTTTCCATGATAATCCTGCACATACTTGAATCAAGATTCGCCTAGAACCCATTCAAAATAATATTAAAAAAGTTGATTGGACTGATTCAAGCGAATCATTGGCCAACATCCGCTCGAACCCTTGGCCGATCCATTAATATTATGTTTTTTTATAATTATATATGCATATAAATATGTGTTTATTTTTTCATTTTTTCAATATCAACATTGGAAGATTAATTCAAATTTTTATTAGGTTCAAGTGAGATTTTGGAGATTTTGGATTTGTAAAGTCATCTTTTGGTCTAGAGGATTTGTGAAATCATCTTCCATCAAGGGAGATTTGAATTTTTTTGGAGATTTTGGAATTGTGAAGTCATCTTTCATTAAAGGAGATTTTGGAGATTTTAGGATTTGTAGAGGACTTGTGAAGTCATCTTTTGGTCTAGAGGATTTGTGAAGTCATTTTTTGGTAGAGTAATAAAATTATTTGTAAAAGAACAAGAACAAATAAGAGTGAACGGAATTATTCAGAAGAACAACAACAAAAGAAGCGTGAATTATTTTTGGCAAACTATCATAGAAAGAAACAAGGTATGCATATTTTCTTTCCTAATTATCTATCTTATTTCATTTTCATACACTCATGGGGCTTAAAATTAACAAGTTCATTTACATACAAAAAGTTGGAAAGTTTTTATTTTAAATAAATTTTTAAAATTTTCTCATATTTTGTGAGTTGTCAAAATAATGTGTTATGTTTTTTTCAATTAATTTATGAACTTAAATGACATTGGTAGAATTCTACATGTGCTTTATGTTGAATCATTTGATTCAAAAACCTTAGAATACTACATATAAGATTTTCATGTGGAATGTAGTGGTTTATATATTTTTCTTCCATAGTTCAAGCTCCTTCAACATTCAAACCTTCTTGTGTTCATGATTGAGTGGAATATTGCCCAAGAAAAGATGGTTATTTTCATACACTATCTTCCATTCAATTAAAATGTCTATACTGGAAAATACACTTATCCATGAAATACTAGGAACAAGTAGGAGCTAACAAAGTCATAGCCTCTGGGTGTTACTCCTCTCCCATTGAATTATGAACTTAGGAGATCCTAGTGATGTTCTAAGCTACAATTCTTCTTGGTGTCTATAGGCCCATAAGTTATCTATGCAAATTGAGAAGAATACATGCATGTATACTTACTTGAGAACTTACAATTGAAATCACTACAAAATATTAATGCAATAGAAATAAGAATATAAATTTTACTTCTAACTTTACAAGCATGGAATGTCATGTTATTTATTTATAATTTCAATAGTTGGCTTTCAAGTAATAGTGAATATATAAATGATCTCAATCCCAAGTTATTAAGAGCCTTCTTGAACCATTAGGAGATTAAGCTTTTCCAAAAATATGCCTATTGAATCCTTAAAGTTCTACTATAGGATTATGGACACAAATAAGGATTTTGGAACTTGGTTTAGAATCTATGTGGTTCATGCTATATAGGTTTTTAATATCTCCATAGTTGAGGATTTTTTCCTCAAGAATCAATAGGAATGTGAGAACTTTAAGCTATCATAGGTGGTTTACATGCAAGAATTTCTCACATTATTTAAACATGATTAAATGTATTCTTTATTCATTGCACAAATTCCCATTGATAGTTATCATTGTTGTTCAACACTAGCTTGTCTAATATACATTATGTGTTGTACAAAATAAAATTAAACATTAGATAAATTAGGAACTATTACAATGCACATTGCAAGAGCTATGCACTATATTCTATAAACATGACATGTTTAACACAAAATTGTCTAGGGCTCTCACAAACTACCTAGATATGATGGTATAATTAAACTTAGGATCTTTATGAAAGATAAGGAAGAATGGAATAAGAGTTTCAAAGGTACCAAAGGTCTACATTTTGATTTCACATAATGAATATTGATCTAGAGCATTATATGAGAGATGAATTGACTCCACAAAGCCCAATTGTCCAAGAACATTTTATAATTTGCATTTGTTGATTTGCATATTTTATTGAAGAAATGGCACAACCCATTTGTTCCATGGAATTCTTAAGTTCAAGAATATTTGATTTCATTCAAATGAAAAAGGTTAGATACTCCACTTATAGTGCATCATCTCTCACTTTATTGGCTTGCACATGTAAACTCATATGCAATACTTGTTCTTGACCTAGTGAATTTTTAAACTCATTTCAAGCCTAAAAATTGCTTATCATCTATTTTCAATTGTATTTGTTCCCTGGAATTCTTAAGTTCAAGAATCTTTGATTTCATTTGAAAAAAGTTGGATACTCCACTTATAGCATCATCTTTCACTCTCTTGGCTTGCACATGTAAACTTATATTTAATACTTGTTCTTGACCTAGTTAAGTGAAGTTTTAAACTCATTTCAAGCCTAAAATTTTCTTATCATCTATTTCCAATTGCATTTGTTCCATGAAATTCTTAAGTTAAAGAATCTTTGATTTCATTTGAAAAAATCTAGATACTCCACTTATAGCATCATCTCTCACTCTCTTGGCTTGCATGTATGTAAAATCATATGCAAAACTTGCTCTTGACCTCTTTAGGTGAAGTTTTAAACTCATTTCAAGACTAAAAATTGCTTATCATCTATTTCCAATTGCATTTGTTCCATGAAATTCTTGAGTTCAAGAATCTTTGATTTCATTTGAAAAAAGTTACATACTCCACTTATAGCATCATCTCTCACTTTTTTGGCTTGCATGTATGTAAAATCATATGCAAAACTTGTTCTTGATCTCTAAGTGAAGTTTTAAACTCATTTCAAGCCTAAACATTGATTATCATCTATTTCCAATTACATTTGTTCCGTGGAATTCTTAAGTTCAAGAATCTTTGATTTCATTTGAAAAAAGTTACATACTCCTCTTATAGCATCATCTCTCACTTTTTTGGCTTGCATGTATGTAAACTCATATGCAATACTTGTTCTTGACCTCTAAGTGACATTTTAAACCCATTTCAATTCTAAAAATTGCTTATCATCTATTTCCCATTGTATTTGTTCCATGGAATTCTTAAGTTCAAGAATCTTTGATTTCATTTGAAAAATGTTAGATACTCGACTTATAGAATCATCTCACTTTATTGGCTTGTACATGTAAACTCATATGCAATACTTGTTCTTGACCTAGTAAAGTTTTAAACTCATTTAAAGCCTAAAAATTGCTTATCATCTATTTTCAAATGCATTAATTCCATGGAATTCTCAAGTTTAATAATCTTTGATTTCATTTGATTTCATTTGATTTCATGTGTTCAACTCCACTTATATAGCATAATCTCTCACTTTCTTTGCACAATATTTTGTGACATGTAGAAAGGGCTCAACAAGCAGGAAGTTCTCAAGTAGAAGTCGAGCCAAATCTAGATATTGGATCAAATGAATCAGTTGAAGAACACATGGACCTTGAAGATAGGGAACTTTGGTTGCCCTAAAAATGCTTTCAGAGGTTTGTTGGTCAATGTTTCCTTCACTTCAGGTTTAGAGTTTCATTGGTTGTTACATGACTCTACGAAGATGAAACTGTCATAAATTCGATAGTAAAATTTTTTATAAAAGAAACCCTAAAAGATGGGTTCGTTCGAACACCCGTTCGATCAAACCCTAGTATTTTATTATAAAATAATTTTCTAGCATTGAAGGGGGGTTCACTCGGACTATGGGGTTTTATCGAACCCTAAAAGTAGTTTGATCAAACCCTATAGTTTGAGAAAACCACTTAAAATTGCAAACCTGACGAAAAAGCTCTTTTCCTTCCTCAAATAAATTGTAGACCACTATTGTGGTTGCACCCACCTCCCTATCCATTTTTTGATTGTACTCAAATCAAGTATGGTATGTGTCATATTTTACCCTATGTGAACCCGAATTCAAGTTAGGAATTATTTTGGAATCCCTATGTGTCATGAATGACTAATGAATGTATGATTTAAATAATAGTTTAAATTTTATGTTTTTCGCAAATGAAATATTAGGAATTTAAACAATTATTATATTGGTTATTAAAATATTTTTTTTGCTTCAACAAAAGGGAAATAGGAGTTCCTACAAACTCTGGATATGTTCCTATCGATGAATGATAATTATTTAGAAAAAGTTATTAATACAAGGATAAGAAAATTAAGAAAGGAGTAAGAAGAAAATAAAAAGGAAGATGAAAACAAGGGTGAAGAGGCTAGGCCATTAACTAAGAAGATTTAATTTACTAAAAAAAAGGAAAAAATAAGTTATGAAGAGACACAACCCTCAAACTTGGACTCATCCCTATTAAGGTCTAAAAGCAGGAGATTCGTAGCATAAGAGTTACCAAATCAAAGAGAAGAAAATATAAGAAAAAGAAAAAAGAATAGAGTGAAAAGCAAGACACCCCTTGGAGTGAGATATTAGGAGAAATATATTTTGACATCAAAATTACAAGAGATAAGGGGAGAAAATCCAAGCCTCGAAATAATATTAAGGAGACTACACTGAGAAAGAAATCAGCTACAAATACCATAGTAAAAATCCTTGTTTTTGGAATAGATACTAGCAAATTATTAGAACATGTATTCCTTCTAGAATCTGTATGGGATAAATTGGGCAAAGAGAAAGATAAAAACAAGCTATTAGACTTTGTGGGATCACTGAGAAAATAAGAACTAAAATGGTATATGAAGAATTACCCATAGTATAAAGCCACATGGGAAGAAGTAAGAAAATAATTCTTAGCCAAATTTGGGACAGTAGAAGTTCCAACTAAAACTTTTATCTAAATGAGGAACTTGACACAAGGAGATAGGGAATTAGTTGAAAATTATGACAAGATTTTTAAAGAAGTATGCAGAAAATTGGAGGAACCTTTAACAGAAAAATAGAAGATAGAGTGGTTCATCTTTGGATTATGTAATGGTATCTAAGTTGGATTAGATGGAAGAGTCTTTGAAAAATATACTGATCTAATCACTATGGCATACCAGATTGAAGCTCAACCATGGAAAAAAATAGAAAAATATAAAAGCACTGAAATCCTTGAAGATTTATAGTTGAAGGTTTAGAAGTTGGTAATACAACAAGAGATTAAAGCTAGTGAACTAGTCAACCTAAAAAAACTTGGTGCACATATTGCAATAAGGAAGGACACATCTGGAATGGATGCCCCAAGGACAAAGCAAAAAAGATATTGGCTATGGTGAAAATAGTAAAACCTAATTCTATGTATTACATGATCTTTGTCAAGAATGGGATATACATTTGAAAAAAGATTGTCCAAATAATAGATATCCAATTTGCAATGGAGGAAACCAAGGGAATTATGGAACTCAATTCTATCACAAACATAATTATAGTATAGATGAAAACAGTGATATTGGACACTGGATACCACCCTCATAGGATAATTGGAATGCATGTGCCATGCAGAATAATCAACAATCAAGTTATCAGAAGGAAAATAGACAATTTAACTATAGATGAGGTAGAGGAAGATGCTAAACCAACAAAAGAATAAGCTACTTTAACTATGGAAAAATGGGTCATTATGCCTCTGAATGTTGGACAAAGAAGAAACATAAATTCCCCTTCTATGGGAAAGATGATCACACAATGTTTCAATGCAAAGTTTCTAAGACATTCTATCAAAACTAGGAGGACAATCAACCTTCCAGAAGTGGTGAGTTAAAAGGAGGTGCACGAGTAATCTAGAAATTACCACAATAGGGATTTAGAGGCTTTCATCAAATGGATGTGTGGACTTCAAACACTTCTATAAAAGAACACTTCAAAGAAGAACTAGTTGTGGATAATAAGAAGAAGAAAACTAGAGGGAAGAAGAAATCAAATATTGTCACCAGAAAAGGTACCGATACCGATAAACATAAAAAGAAGCCAATTGTGGAAGAAGCATACCTGAAGAATATTATAGTTTGGAAGAAGATGATGATGATGAGAAATCAAAACACTTCCAAACCAATAAGAAACAACATGAGAAGGTGGTAAAGCAATCCAAACAAAACATAATGCAACAATATCAAGAAGAGGTAGGTTTCTTTATGAAATAAGAAGTTAAAATGCTAAACGACCTTGCATCCCTAGCTAAAAAAAAAGGATTTAGATGCTAAACTAAAGAAATGGGGAAAATTATAGATAAATAGAAGCAAGTCAATCAGTTATCAAAGGACCAAAACTAGAAAAATATTCCATTGTTGATAAATATACATTTGAATGATCACAAAGTCAAATATATTATGATAGATTTGGGTGTTAATTTGAATATCATTTCATCCACCACATGGGAGAAATTAGGGATACCTAAGCTTGTAAAAACATTGATAAACATAAGTCTTGTTGATGGTTCCAGAATGAAAACTTTGGGAACTTGGAAGAATGTTGAAGTGAATGTTAAAAGGATAAAACAATTGGTTAATTTTGAAGTGGTTGAAATGGATCCATTTAATACTTTTTGGGCATTACTTGGATTAAGATGGTTTGTCAATTCTAATGGTACAGTAGACTCCCAAAAAGAATAGATTTCACTTGTAGACCCTACTAGAGTTATGCGTATTCCATTAGGAGAAATGGATGACATATCCTATATAGAAGAAGTGGCATAGGAAAATGAAGGAGAAGACATCAAAAACCTCTTCACAACATTTGAATTCCTGAATTGGGAAGATGAAGAAGAAAATCCAAATAATGAAGGAGAACTAGAATTAAATAGTGACAATTGTAGCACAAATAGTGATGGATTATTGGAAGCATGGATGAAAAATGAATCATAGTTAACATCTCAAATATTTTATGTATTTCATTGAGTATTCATGGTTCAAATTCTTCCTGGAGAGTTTATGGATAGCCCAAAAATGGCCAAAATCGAAGACTACCAGGAGAATTTGTTATGGCATCAGTTATTGAATTATTGATAGAATATGAGGACCTATTTCCCAGGAATTTCATAAAAATGAAGGGTATTAACAAAGAAATAGGTACTCTAAAAATTGAATTAAAGGAGGGCTTTATGGATTCTAGAGAGTCTTCTTTATACAAAACCAGATTGGAACACATGTGGGAAACTATAAGAAAACACTAAAATCATGGACACACTGGGAGTCATAAATGAAAACCATCATAATCACCAAAACCTAAAATGGATGGCATGTGGCTATCTAGAAAAGACACCAGAACAGTGTCATATGGTTAGGACATCACAAGCATAATAAATATCAATGAAAGTGATACCAACCATGTAATCAAAAACTAAAAATCTTAAAAAATTATATCATACTATATTATAATGTACCATATTATACTTTAGGTAGATAATATTAGTGTCGAAAAAAGTTATCCATAGAACATCAATGAGAAAAAAAAGGTGGTAGATGACTAGGAATGACTACATTAATTAATGAGATACCCCCAAAAATCTATAAAAGAACCTCACCCCACCTTTACACTCACTTAGCTCCCTTGTGCTCTCACGACAATCATAACTCCACTACGTTTAGTTCTTCTATAACAAACCCTAGCTATCATGTCCTAACTCAAATATCAACTTATAACTTCATAACCACCCCTTCTCCTATTGCTATAACTTACAAACTATACCCTAACCACAAGAAATTCCCTTATAAATAGTCTTGGAATTAGAGAGTACATTATCAAAAGTGTCAAATAATGTCATTTATATAGAATATGTAAGGAAGTACATCATTGTGTCTCTGGTTGAGGTCAAGCATTAAAAGTTTAAGGAGATGAGAACAACCTTAATGCAACCTGGAATCAATTTGTATCTACCCAAGCATGCCCAGATCAAAGAAAAGAAGCTCGATGTATGGAAGGATTTCTTGGACTTTTTAAGGAGGAGGAATGGATTTTATTTGTGTTTAGTAGACTACATGATGAGTATCTTTACCTAGAAAAGCTCCACTGCATTACAAAGGAGGCCATCTAGACCATTACTAGGTTACTAGCACAAGGGGTGATTCTGCCGAAGAAGGGTATCAAGAACTCCAAAGTCACCAAACTCACTAGCACAAAATTTGATGGGAGAATTTTGGACATCAGTAATATCACCGACCCCAGGGTGAAATATGCCAATAAGGTAATTGCATATAAAGTTTACTATACAAATTAGGAAGGGTTTCCCACTATTGTCGCCATCCACACTGCCTCTCAGATGCTTGTTGAAGGAAAGTACTTTGATTTAAATGTGAAGTACTCAGAATGAATATCCTAGAGAATATAACTCAAACAAAGACCACAAGGTATAAATTTCGGTATAGTACTCTTTTGAATTGCCTTATATTATTTTAATGAACCAACTCCCTCAATTTTTCAAGAAAGCATGGGATACAACCAAACCAATAACCACAAAAAATAGGACTATATAAAATGGTTTCTAGCTATGTCAACATACATTTAAGTGTTTGGTGGATTCTTCAAAATATTTCAAAAAAAAATGTAGGACCAGTGGAGAGTTTCTCATAACATGGTTCAAAAATACCTAGATTCCATTGTATTTTTAGTAGACAAAGATTTCACCATTATAGAGGCAATAGAATCTCAAACTTCATGGATTCCCCCATTGCCATATGAGGTTCCATATGTAAAAGTATAATTTTATGTTGCTCACTTGTTCATTTTCCCAAAGGATCCTAAGATAAAAAGACACCCCACTTGGTAAGGAATACATGGAATCTGTAGCCAAGGAGAAAGATGTAGAACAACATAAGGGGAAAGAAAAAGGATGTATCCCACCAAAGGATATAGAGGAGAAAAAATTACCACTAGGATCTACTCCTATAAGTTTTGAAAGATTACAAACAAAGACCCCATCTTCTATAGAAAATTGAAGTAGCTAGTTGAGGAAGAGGAATTTATAAAGCACACCAAAAAAGAAAGCCTCCCCAAAAAAAGAAGCAATAGATGCCCTCTTATAGATGAGCACTGAGAAGAAAAGAGAAAGGAAGAAATAATCAAGGAGAGAGGTACAACATAAATAAAATATTGAAGAAGAAAAGGAGATAAAACCAAAGACATCCCCCAAACTAGGCAACCCATCAGTTTCATTGATAAATAAAGACCAATTATATAGTGCCTTATTTGAGCAAAGATTTTTTTCCAAAATATTACAAACATACTCCAAGATTCCTCCTATCAACAAGAAGACTATGGAGAGAGAATTGATTTGATATATCTAATAGCATCATATATTACCTTGGAAGAGTTTATGAGTAGATTACTGCATGAAATTGTTTCCTTACTAGAACTCTAGAGAGAAAAAGCGGATGGAGAAGAAGAGAAATTGTGACAACTAGCCATCTAGAAGATTACACCTACACTTATAGATCTAGAGAAGATAAAAATAAAGGAATTACAAGAAAAAGAACTCCAATCTAAACAACACCTAGATAAACTCATGTTAGAAAAATTAGGGATTACACAAAAGGTACAAGGGAAAATCATAGAGGTTGTTGCACAAGCCTATAAAAAAATGCATGAGGAAGAAGAAAAATATGATATTTCTTCAATACAAATCCCTCCTCAAAAAGATGCATCATCCTCTTTAGCACCTTCTCTGATGCAACCCATAAAGGATTTCTTGGTGAAGCAACAACATATACAAATAATAACATCTTCTAAATATTACTTCGGCTACCAATGGTGAGCACATAGATGAATATAGGGAACATCACACCTCTGAAAAAGTTTCAACTAGGGGAAATGTTTCATTAGATGGCCTGGGATGAAATCCTTAAACAACATGTGGAAAATGTTGAACACATAGAGGAGATGATCAAGGGAATTCAAGGAAAATTTCCTCATTTGAAGGGGGAATCTACTTAGACACCCTTAGAACAAGTAAAAATGATTATAGATGAACTCAAGTACAAGACTTCAATATATAGAAGGATAATATCAAATAGGAGGTACAAGAAGAATTTCAAAATAATAAGATGGATGAAGTCCAAAACAAATGTGCTAGACTATCTAGTCATACTTGGAGACTCATCTCAGCACAATTAAAGGAACATCCAAGGAGATCAACCAAATGTTCCAATATTTCCTAAAATGGCCTACCATTGTGGCTACCAAAGCTCCGATAGATGCCTTAGAGACCCAAATTTTACACAACTCATAGCATTATGCCCATTAAGGATATATATGGAAGTATTAGGGTAAATATTGAAGGCCTCCATGATCAATATCAACAACTATAGGATCAGAGGGATAAGATCTAAAGGTGGTTCCATCAACTTAGAAAAATTATCAATTTACACCCATCTCTTCGGTATTATCCATGAGGCTAAGTAGTTTTACTAAAATATTAAAATCTCCACCACTATTTTGGAAGTCAAAAAGAAACTAATCCAACACCATGCTCACATTAATCAACTATAGTTAGTGAAAAAAGTAATGGGATGATCACTTTTCTACATTCTAAGACATCTATTTAGGCATTCTACTAGTGAATCCAAGTTGACTTGAAGACAAGTTGAGGTTTTGAAGAGGGGATGATGTTAGCTGAAAAATAGGGTACAAACAATAGTCCAAAGGTACTTAATATCTAACTGAAAAGAACATTCTGAAACATGAGCTTAGAAAGATATAATGTACTCTAGGGATGATATCTAAGGGCCATGCCCCCTATTGTAACTATAAGTAGATAGAAAGATATATTCACCAGTAGCATATAGTGAATTATGAGATAATAGGCTAAGGAAGAATATAGAGTATTGACTATAACGGATATATAAGGAAGTAATCAATGGTTATTGATATAATGAATTTAAAGAACTCTAAATTCTAATCTATCTTGTGTGTGGCTCTAGGAAAATTCACTGCCAGCAATTCATCGATGGAAAATTCACCGTCAACAATTAACTGCGGGAAAACTCACCACCACCAACAATTCACTACCATGGAAAATTAACTGCCAAAAATTCATGCAATTAATTTTTTGCGCGATGAATTGTCATGGCAGTGAATTTTCCCGCAGTGAATTTTCCCTCAGCGAATTTTTGGTGGTGAATTTTCTATATGCCCTTGCATGTATGCTATTTTATTTTGATTTAAAACTAATCTTTGATCTCGAATAATTTCTCGTGTTACCTCAATAGGACCAACTCCAATGTTAAAGACTACAACTAGTAGAGATCCTTTGGGTATCGAACTCTAGTTTGTATCCCTCAAATTTCTTGCTAACAGTGTGCATCAGATAGAGGTTTCATGGGTTATTTATGAAAGGAAGCTAAGGTAGCAGAACAACTTACTAAACTAATCTTGAGAGGAGAATAATGCAAAAAATTTATAGATATTTAAAAATTACAGAAACTTAAACAAAAATAGACATAAATATCATGCATACCACGACATAGTGATTTATGTGGGGAAAACCCTTATGGGAGAAAAACCCCACACTCGAAAAGCCACCCAATATATTATTCAAAAATCACAAAGATTACAATATACTTGAAGAGCAAGCTTCTCATAGGAGTATCACCAACCAAAAATCCAGAGGCATCACGATTGCTATTAGACTCTCAAAATACATCACAATTATAGCCGCAATACATTTCCCTCATAAAATAGGGTTTCCTTCTAGGGAAATTCAAGCTAATAAAATATCGGTCGTTAGATATGAGACATAATGATGAACAATCTAGATTTACAATAATAAAATATAAATAAAATTCTCCTTTCAAGGGCGTTGTCCTGAAACCCCCGCTAGGGCACGCTACCCTGAGACCTCTCACACCCCCCCATTGTCATCAGATGAGTAGTACCTTATGTATCAATAGTAACTTATGTAATTGCAAGGTTGATACACATTTTCCCAACAAATCTCCCACTTGTCGAACCCTTTGCAAAAGCAACAAGAGGATGAATAAACGTCATCTCTTAGTTGCTAAGGGCCGAAAGGCCCATAGTCTCTAAACACCATCTATACTTCTCTATGCTCATAGGTTTAGTTAAAGAATCAACAACATTCATCAAAGTCTCTACCTTAACTAGCTTTACCTGCCATCTTCGACCATATCTCTAACAAAATGATATTCTACATCAATGTGCTTGGTCATGGCATGAAATGTTGGGTTCTTGGCTAGACATATCACACTTTGACTACCACAATAAATTTTCATTGCACCTTGTTTTATTCTAATATCTAAATAGAGTCTCTTAATACAAATGGTTTCTTTACCAACATGAGTAGTTGTCATATACTTTGCTTCAGTAGTGGACACAGAAACCACAACATGTCACTTACTCATCCAACCAATCGCACTACCAAATAAAGTAAACACATAAGCACTGGTGGATTGTCTACTATCAACATCACCTGCCTAGTCTAAATCCAAATAACCATGAATATCAAGGGAAATCTCATCTTCAATCATATTACTATGATAACATAAGGAATAACTAGAGGTACCTACACAAATTTTGAAGAATCTTTAACCGTGATCCCAATGAACTCTACCAAGATTAGACATATATCTGGAAAAAGAACTCCCTTCTTGAGAAATTTATGGTCTAGTACAAACCATCATACATCAAACTTCCAACTGTGACTTTGGTGAGGCGCCTACCATGTCTTCCATCTGATGGGGATGTTGACAATCAAATAGATAAACTTGTCTAAATCTAAAAATAGGAACACACAATGGTCTACAATCTTGCATATCAAACCTTCTATAAAATTGAGTTGACATACTTAATTTGGCCAAGCCATAGCTTTCTGTTCACTCTATCTCTTTTAATTTTCATCCCAAGAATGTTTTTAGCTGCACCAAGATCTTTCATTTCAAATTTAGCATGTTCAAGTTGAGATTTCAGTTCTGAAATCATACCTTTCCCTCTACCAATAAATAGCATATCATCAACATATAATGCAATAAATAAGAACAATCACCATCAATTTTATAATAAACAAATGAGATCCGACGAACACTCAAATCCCAAAATCAATGTATGTATCAATTGGCACCACATCCTAGGACGTTGTTTTAGGCCATACAAAGATTTCTTCAATTTGAAAACCAATTTACTTTTACCTTCACCATGTAGTGCTCTAGTTGTGCCATATAAATATCCTCCTCCAAGTCACCATGAAGGAAAGCAATTTTCACATCCATTTGCTCAACCTCTAAATCGTAAGCAACAACAATAACAAGAAAAAATCTAATGGATGTCATTTTTGCAACACGAGAAAATATATCACCATAATCAACAATTCTCACTTTTAGAGTAATCTTTGCAACCAACCTTGCTTTTGTACTTCTCAATACTTCCATATGAACCAATATTTTTCTTGAAAACCTATTTGCAACCAATAGGTTTTTCTTCCTTTAGGATATGGTACAAGATCCCATGTATCATTCTTTTTCAAAACTATCATTTTTTCATCCATAGCAATATTCCAGGATTCTGCATCATCTACAATTTACCCTCTTCTACCAATCTTGGTTCATCCATGTTTAGTATTCAGAAGAAAAAGTATCTCAATCATCGTGTGAATACCTTTAGGTGGTTGTCTATGCTAGAGACCCTATGGAAAGCTAAATTGGAGGTTCTTCCTCCTTTAAAGATTCTAAGTTGGATGAGATATCTCTCATCTTCTTGTTCATCCATGGCATTGATACAACTTTTCTCGTGTATAGAAGGAAATTGAATCACATCTTCCTATTTACTTTTGTTCTGAAATGTAAT
Source organism: Sequoia sempervirens (assembly GCA_007258455.2). NCBI lineage: Eukaryota > Viridiplantae > Streptophyta > Pinopsida > Cupressales > Cupressaceae > Sequoia > Sequoia sempervirens. The sequence continues at coordinate 72,103,624 of VDFB02000363.1, forward strand.
GCAAATGTATAGTTTAGTTTTCCAAAAATAACACTTTTACTATGTAATACCTTATGTGCACAGATCTCAAAGCTTGTTTTCTTTCACACCATAACCATATCCACAAAGATACATTTCACATACTTGTTCTCCAACTTTGTTTGCTTCTACATTTCATGCCCCACAACCAAAACTCTAAGATGTATTATCGAAGGTCAGGTCCACCATGCTCTATAGGTGTCTTATCAACAAGAGTTGGATGTAGAGATCTATTAATCGTGCAACAAGTAGTGGCAATGACTTCAATCCAAAACCTTTTTTCTACACCAGTACCACTCAACATGCTCCTATCCTTCTCCATTAGTGTCTTGTTCATTCTTTCTGCAACTCCATTCTACTATGGAGAATACAAAGTTGTCTTTTGTCTATGAATACCACAATCTATAAAGAATCTATCAAAATCATTAAAGCAAAATTCACCGCCATATTATCGCCTCAAACATTTTAATTTTTTCCAATCAGAATTTAATAATTGCTTAAATTCTAAATCAACCGAAACATCATATTTACTCTTTAGAAAGTATGACCGTCCTTCTACTATAATCATCAATAAATGAAACATAATATGGGATTTACCAATTCAAGGAACATCTACAAGACCAAACACATCAAAATGAATAAGATCCAATACACCACAAGATTTATGAGAACTTGAGTAAAACTGAACACAGTTTTATTTTCCATAAATTATGTAATGCTCACAAAAATCAAATTCAAGATTACAATCAGACATACCTTCAACATTTTTTTTTATTTTTTAAGGTTCTTAGACTCTTTTCTCTAATTTGGCCAAGTCTTTGACCAACCATAACATAGTTTTCTCTGTAGGTAACTTTGATTTAGAAGAAAGAGCACCCTTGGGTACCCAAAAGCCATGACCATCTATTGAAGGTGAAACCCTCACCTTTTTCACAAACTTTCTTTAATGTATACTATTGCACTCAATAGCATGCACTGTTTACAATGTGTTATATCCTCGGCTAATTCCTCTAGCAAATCATCATGGCACCTCCGACATTCAGATCCCATATTAGAAAATACTTGCACACACCTCGCATCTATTAGTTTTCTATGTATAAATTTTTTGTGCTAAACCAGTGGATATTCAACACACCATTAATCATTTTTATTCTACCATCAAGATTCAACTTAATTTAACTTTACCAAGACCAAAAATATTAATAATAATAACTCACTACCCAAGTGCAATTTTTATAATTTATCAAATTCTTCATATTCAAAACCAATCTATATTAAAGATCATATGGAAAGATGCATTTGATTCAATTAACTACATCACTCTATATGGGCTGCCAAATGCAATGAAAGCATCACCATCTTCCTTCTCAACACAAAATAAAATCAAATTTCTTCTTTTCTTCTATGAAGTCCTTAACATGTCCAAGCTTACTATAGTTCTAGCAAATAACTTTGGACTTTCCAAGAGACTTAGATCTCCCTTGAAATCTGGATTTTCATGCTTCATTCATCTTCTTTTATTCTTAGGTCTTCCATGAACAATCAGTGCCTCCTTGGCACTGATGGATACATTTTTCCTCATCTCTTAAGAAAGAAAAGAACCCACCACATTTTCAGTCTTCAATATAATAGAAGTTCTCCCAATAGCCATAACAAGAGAATCCCACGAATCAGGCAAAGAGAAAAGCAAGATCTGACATTTCTCTTCCTCATCCATTTTGACACCAAATAATGCCAATTGACCCACCAACATATTGAATGCTTCCAAGTGATATGTGATTCGTCCACATTTTTCCATTCTCAAGGAATATAACTTTTTCCTAAATAAAATCTTGTTCACTAAAGATTTGGCTTGATACATCTCACCAAGCTTCTTCCATAGTTTTTGTGTTGAGGTTTCTTCATGGACATTGATTAAAATAGAGTTTTCCAAGCATAATTTGATTAGACCCTTGGCTTTATGGTCCATAACATCATATTAAGCAACCTGAGTAGTATCTACAAGCCTTGAAATATTCTCATCAATAGCATCCCATAGATCTCGATCAATCAACAAATCCTCCATCTTCAATTTTCACATTTCAAAATTATTTCCAAAATTTTTATCCACCTCTATTCTCCCTAATGAACTTTCCATCTAAATTTTTTTTGTAACAAGATCAAAAATCTTCTTCTGCACAAGCTCCCACTCAAATTTGAATTAGTTCATGAAAACCAACAGCCCACAACTGAAACCAAAGGTGATTAGGCTCCGATACCACTTGAAAGGAAGCTAAGGTAGCAGAACAACTTCCTACACTAATCTTGAGAGGAGAATAATACAAAAAAAATTATAGATCTTTAATAGTTACAACAATTTAAATAGAAATAGACATTTAAATATCATGCATACCATGACATAGTGATTTATGTGAGGAAAACCCTTTCAAGAGAAAAACCCCACACTCCAAAAGCCGCCCAATATATTATTTATATATCACAAAGATTACAATATACTTGCAGAGCAAGCTTCTAATAGGAGTATCACCAACCAAAGATCCAGAGGCATCACAACCACTATCAGACTCTTAGAATACATCACAATACATAGCCACAATACAATGCCCTCATAAAATAGGGTTGCCTTCTAGGGAAAGTCAAGCTAATAAAATATCTGTCGTTAGATATGAGACATAATGATGAACAATCTAGATTTACAATAATAAAATATAAATAAATTTTTCCTTTCAGGAGCACTGCCCCCAAGCCCCCACTAGGGCACGCTGCCCCTAAACCCTAGCCAAGGGGATGATCCCCCCAGACCCTTCGTGGGGGGAGACCCCCTCACACCCCCCCTTTCATCATCGAATGAACAATACTTTATCTATCAATAGTAACTTATGTAATCGCAAGGTTGAGACACATTTTCCCAACAATTTATATGCTCACAAGTGCTACCAAAATTCTATTGATTTAAAGAGAATTATATATAATTTAAAAGGATACCATTGGTGAAGTGGGACATAGTCAAGAAAACTAAAGTTGTAGGGGGTGTTGGTATATGGGATATCAAGAAACAAAATTGGGTGCTTAGAGCTAAGCTAGTGTGGAGGATGTTTGAAATCCGTAACACACTTTGGTGTCCAATCTTTAAATAAAAATACTTAAGTAATATAAATCCCAACTGAATATTAACCACTTTGAATCCTCCAAGTGGTTCCTCAATTTGGAATTTTATCATTAAATGTCATTCTCTAATTACAAACCATCTAACTTGAAAAATCAACAATGGTGAATATGCGTTATTCTAGCTCAATTCTTATAATGGTTACCCACCACTAAGTGAATTCACTGAAGATGAGGATCTCATTGAGTTTGCAAAGGAAACACATCGCAACAAAGTGAAGAAATACTTAAATATAAAACACCAAGTAGGAAGAATGGAATACACTTGGAAAGAGTTTGAAATATTTTCAAGCCAATCAAGAGGGAAAATCTTAGGTGAGCTTTCGTAGATGAGACTTTTCCTAAATGATAGTGATGATGGCATTCTTTAGTGCACTATAGAATCTAGTAAATATATGAATAAGATTGGTTTCCAATTTCTTGATAGAGGAATGAGCACCCTAGATTGGCCCATGGTGTTATGCTAGGGTTCAAATTTTCTAGCCAAGGCGGGGGGCCTTTGCATGGAATTTCATGGTCCATTGTTGATCGAGAACTCATTGGTTTTACCAAGGAAGTAATCACATGTTCCTTTCAATATTTAAATTCATTGGGATTTAATGGACAAGCAACAATGGAGAACATCTCGATTTAGAGTTGTGTTTGCCAATGTGTGCGATTGAAGACATCTCTACCCAATTACAGAGGGTCTTCCAAATAAAGGATCCATCAACTAAGGATGTGATAGGGAAGGTTAGTAGAGGCCAAAGATTGGATCAAGGGAACATTCATGATGGGACTTTGATCAAAATTTTCTTGTCCAATATAGTGAGAACCACTGGAAGGAAAATGATAGGAGAGATGATAGTGCATAGTCTCATAACTTGGAGGATTTGGAAAAGGAAGCCATCTCTATGATTTTTTCATTCAATAAAGCCCCAAAACATGGACCAGTTTGTGACGTTGTGGAATATACAAATATAAAGAAGACCAAAAACTTTTTGAAGCTATGGATCTATACCGTGAATGCTTTTATAAGAATAAACTAGATAGCTCTTTCTTGATTTTTCCTTTCTAAATCAAGGTCTCTTCTCACAAGAAGGATTGTATAAGTTAACTAAGCTTACCACAAGATTTATCACTATCTACTCCCATAAGCCCAAAGAATGGGGGATCTATAATAAACAATCTCTTGTGAATTTTTTTTATCTATTTTTGGCCATGAGTGTTTAATATTTGGGATTGCATTACTCATATATTATGCCCTATGGTAGCTATTGAGTAGTTCTTATTAATAGACACATCTTTTCATAGGTCTCTCCAGAACTTTTCTCCCTTTTTTGTTTCTCATCCCTTTGGTGCCTAACCCCCTCTCATAGGGTATACGTCAAGAAGATGAAATTTTGATTGATTAAATTTGTTTTTTCATTTGTTGTTTGTGTCTTGGTTTGGTAAAAAGTTTAGAATTTGATTTTTTTTTGGTAAGCCTCAACAAAACTTAACCAAGGTCCTAACAATGGAACCAATGTTAGAAAGAAATTTAAGGGATATAGACTATAGTTATCTACCCAAAGGATCTCTACTAGTTATAGTCTTTAATCCTAGAGTTGATTTTATTGAGGTAACACAAGAAAGTATTTCAGATCTAAGATTAGTTGTAAATAAGAATAAAATAACATACACACAAGATAGATTAGAATTCAAAGTTCTTTATATTCATTATATCAATAATACTTTATTACATTCCTTATATCTCTATTATAGTCAATACTCTATATTTTTACTTAGTCCATTCTCTCATAATTTACTCTATGATACTGGTGAATAGATCTTTCTATATACTTATAGTTACAATAGGGAACATGACCCTCAGATAACATCCCTAGAGTACATTCTATCGTCCTAATCTCATGTTTCAAAATGTTCTTTTCAGTTATATATTAAGTATCTCTAGACTGATGTATATACCCTATTTTCTGGCGAACACATACAATTTATAGAGTAGAGTTGAAATGAAACTACATGTAGATTTCTAAATCCTTAACACCCCAAAAACATAGTATGAAAAAAACCCAACACCCTCATATGAGAAATCAATACATCCATGAACAAAAAACATAACTCCTCAAGCATATTTGACCTATGTGATGAATGGGAACAAATGCACAAAAGTAGCACTCCATTACACTTTTGAACCCTACTCAATATGTAAATATTCTCCACTCTCTCAATCTCACCTAACACCTAGGATAAAGAAAATGGTGTAAATGAGGTCAAGTAGAATTATAAGCTTTGCTATCATATTTCACCTCCCTTTTCATTTCCAAATATTTACTTGAGTTTCAAGAAGAATAATTTAATAATATCTCTCCACCACCTACATGGGTGCCCAAATGTGCATTCCAAGATATTTGGAGATATGATATTAGACATTAAAATCACAAAGAAATATCACACTATCCTAACAATCCTCTAATTGTCTACTACTTATTTTTCATGATGTGGGAAGAAAAAGATTTAGAATGATTCATAAGGCATAACACTTGATGAAGGTTTTGTAAATGAGATAACATGCTAAGTGGGCCTAATCTTGGGGATTTTCCATGGTTAAAGATATTTGAGTTGAATTAATAGTGAGATAGGTGAACTCTTGAGAAGTCTTAATGAGTGCTAGTGGACCATTCATGCTCATGAGAGATGGGTTCTTGTGAATCACTACTCATCAAATATGGGCCAATGGGATTAACTCATGAATTATGTTGTTGAATCCTAATAAAATATCACATAAATTGAGACACTATAGAAAATTCTGCTTACTTGATAATGAGTGAGATAAAGAGCTCCACAATGAATGATTGATAAGACACACCAATCATTGAAAGTTGTGAAAATGGGTTGCCAAGTTAAGTGGCTTTTAATCTTGGAGAATACTAGACATGATTAAGCACATCTGAGTTAGAGTAGTACTTGGATGAGTGGCTTCTTGGGAAGTCTTGATGCTTCACCCCTATGAGTGTTAACTAGATGCAATGAATACTAAGTGGACCATTCATACTACACCACAAAAATATCACCTACTTGATAGTGGATGAGCTAAGGAGCCCCATACTAAATATTTCATAAAACACAAAATACTGAAGATTTGGTGAATGGGGTAGTAACCTAAGTGGGATTGATCTTGGGAGAAATTATATAGTTAAGCATGTTTGAGCCAAAGTAGTACTAAGATGGGTGACTGGTTAGAAAATTCCAATGCTTCACTCTTGAGAGCATTACCTAGAATTACCTAGATGTAATGAGTGCTAAGTGGACCATTCAACCTCATAAGAGAGGAGTATTTTGTGAACAATTAATAAAATACATGTTTATGCAATTGAATCTTATATTTGATAGATTATGAATAAACTATCTACTTAGTAATTAAAGAGCTCAGGAGCTCCATTCATAATGCAAAACAATTGTAGAATGTTTTGCAAATGAAATAACAAGCTATGCAAAGTTGATCTTGAGAAAACTATAATGAAGCTCCACTAAAATCGGTGTAATACTGGTATAAAGGACCTCTTGAAACTTCACCCTTAAATACTACCTTAATATAATAAACTACTTATGAATTTTTAGAAACCACTTCTCATAAAATATCATTAAGAATCAATTGCAGCTAGGTAAATGCTAAGTACTTGTACGGTTATGAAGTAGTCAAGCTGCTTCTGCACTAATTAATAGGCGGCTTTGGGTTTGGATTTGAAACTGCACCTGGAACTAGGACTGGTTCGTCACCTCGCTCAACTGAATCAATCTAATCCACTAGCTATGGCTATCCAATGGGGCCCGCCAGCGCTAATCACGCTAGCTATGGACGGTTAAAGCTGAAGACCTAATTGAGTGTTGGCAGGCACGAACATGTCTTATCTAGTGTGAACGAGGTTTGTACTCTATTTGGAAAGGATGTGATGTGCCTAAACTTGTCCCATCACATTGTCATGGTGGAGAATAAAGCGAATATGATCCTCTAATGAGAAATGCCTTTTTACTTCTTTCTTATCATTCGCGTGCAGTTGAATGATAAGCGAAAAGCATTTCTGTTTTTCTTTATTCTTTTGCGGTGGAGGTTAAGTAGTTTAGTTGGACTTGGTTGATGCTCGGTTGCTTCCTTTCCTGAAAAGGGTTTTGTTTTCAGATCCCTCATGGATTACGTTTTCTGTTAGAATTTGAGCTTTATTCATTAAATTTATTGTGACAGCATCTTGCAAGTAATTTCATTTTGCTTGTGGGTCTTGATCATTTCTTTTGTAACTTTTGATGTATTAGTCCTCTGGACGTGACAGTTTTGGACTCGAATCCATTGACCTCGTGTGATTGTAAGCAAGTCGTTTTATTTCTAAGATGTTGAATGTGATGATGGTCTCAGATGCTATTTATGGTGGAGGGGAAAGCTTGAAAACGAGATGCATAATAATTAGTGTCCGGATATGGATATGCAGTAGGACTGGTATAATTTTGTTGCTTTGAGCTTGGTCCATGTCCGCATGTGATCTGGGGTGATCTGATCGTGTCCAATTGATCTCCGAGATGTGGTTGATTCTACCTTTGTGCATTTTTCTCCTTATGACGTGAGATGTTCCACTATCCGAAACAATTGGCCTCATTTTCAAAAAGTGAGAATATGTACATTAAAAATTAAAAATTTATGTATATAAATGATCAACAAATAATTATATTGGGTTAAAAGGATTGAAGGAAATGTGCATTTCAAAGATTAAGTAATGTAAAGAAAATATTTGAATTGTGTTGGCACTCTGAAATGAGCCATCATCTCACATGATCTATTCTCTCACTTTCGACTACATTACTTGGACATTTCAAAAACTATTTGCTCGGTTGTTCCCAACCATAGAGAGGAACTGCCAAGCAATAGATTTGGTAGAATGGATCTATGCCTTCATCTCACCTGTCCATTATGACACATTTGTTTGTCTCAAATTAGATATTTAATTATGTAGGTGGTGTTGTATGCATAACAACTGAAATATGTGTTGCCACATGTCATGGATATGAACATGGCCACTAGGTAACTTGGAACAAATTGACAAGTTTATGAATTGGGGATCAGTCGTGGATAGGGTGTGGTGGCACCTACACAACTCAAATATTTTCCTTGAGTTCCTCAAGTAATTATATTGGGTTAATAGCATTGAGTTCCACAACCCCCTTGGTTTCTTCCATTCTAGATTGGAGGTCTATTCTTTGGACAATCTTCTATCAAATGTATATCGCATTCTTGACAAAGAGCACAGTACATAGAATTAGGTTTAACTATTTTTACCATAGTCAATATCTTTTTCGCTTTGTCCTTGGGGCATTCATTCCGGATGTGTCCTTCCCTATTGCAATATGTGCACCAGGTTTTGTCAAGTCAACTAGGTTCACTAACCTTGATCCCTTGCTATATTACCAACTTCTAAACCTTCAACTATAAATCTTCAAGGATTTCGGTGCTTTTATATTTTTCCAAAATTTTCCAATGGTTGAACTTCAATTTGATATGCCATAGTGACTAGATCAGTATATTTGTCAAAGATTTCCATCTAATCTGGCTCAGATATCGCTACACGAAGATGAACCACTCTATCTTCTATTTTTTGTTAAAGGTTCCTCCAAGTTTTTGCATTCTTCTTTAAAAAATTATCATAATTTTCAACTAATTCCCTATCTCCTTGTGTCAATTTCATCATCCAAGTAACACTTTCAGTTGGAACTTCTAGTGTCCCAAAGTTGGCTAAGAATTATTTTCTTACTTCTTCCCATGTGGCTTTATGTTGTCAATAATTCTTCATGTACCATTCCAATTCTTCTTTTCTCGGTGATCCCACAAAGTCTAATAACTTGTCTTTATCTTCCTCTTTGCCCAATTTCTCCCATATAGACTCTAGAAGAAATACATCTTCTAAGGATTTGCTAGTATTTGTTCCAAAAACATGGATTTTTTACCATGGTATCCATAGCCGGTTTATTTTTCGGTGTAGTCTCCTTCATAATATTATTTCGGGACTTAGTTTTTCTTCCCTTATCTCTCACAAGTTTGATGTCAAAATAGCTTTCTCCTAATATCTTACTCCAAGGGGTGTCCTACTCTTTACTCTATTCTTTTTCTCTTGCTTCTCTTTTCTTCTATTTGATTTGGTAACTCTTGTGCAATGACTCTCTTGCTTTTAAACCTTAATGGGGATGTCAAGCTTTAAAGGTTGTGACTCTTCATAACTTATTTTTTCCTTTTTTTAGTAAATGACATCTGATTAGTTAATGGCCTAGCCTCTTCACCCTTGTTTTTCTCTTCTTTTTTAATTTTCTTCTTCCTCCTTTCTTAATCTAGGGTGAAATCAAAATATTGTGTCTCACTTTTGAGACAATAATTTTTTTAGGGGAGGATGGAAATTTTTAAAATGCACCTTCTAGCAAAGGTATATCACTTTATACGTTTGATCAAAGCCATACCTTCAATCGAAGGTAAAATCCTAAAACAATATGCCTTTACATAGTGACCTTCGATCGAAGATCCCTACCAGGCTTTGAACGAAAGTTCCTTTGAGCGAAGTTCCTTCGAATGAAGGGGTCAAACACGACAACTTTGGCTTCTACATCAAAATTTACTCAAAAAATTTAGTTTCAAACCTCAAGTTGGATGTTCAAATGAACTTGACCAAATATTTTGCAAGATCATAGCCCTTGAAACAAGATTTTCAACAAGTATAGTTTTGATATCATGTTTTCATTTTATCATGTATTTAATTTACAATTTTTACTAAATGTATAGATTTTCCTTCAAACATCAAGCTCTTCATTCTGTAGAGGTAGAAAATTAGTAAACCATTGTAAAAATATTCAAAAAATACCCTTCCCTAGGTATTGATGTCCTTGTTTCACAAAAAAAATGGATTTCAATATATACACATCAAGTTATGTTGGACGACACACACATATGTCCAATTATAGTAACAGTTACTTCATAAATTAATTAAAAAAATATGTATCAAAAAATTATGAAAAAATACCCTTGCCCTAGATATTGATGTTGAGAATCTATACTTCAAAAAATAGAATTTTAACCTTTATAGAAAAAAGTTATGTTGAATGACACAAATATTACTTTCTGAAAAATGTTGTTTTCTATTTAAAACTAGTTATGAAAGGAGATGTTAAAATATTCATTATTTATTTTATAAAAAAAAAAATTAAAAAACATATTTAGAGTCTACACATAAATTGCCACAAATCACTAGTTCACATAATCTTTAAATTCTTAATGGTTTATCTGCTATAGGTCTTATAAGATGAAGATTCGGTTAAAAATGCTGATATAAACGTCCATCTTGGCCAAAAAGTGAGACACAATATTGTGATTTCACCCTTTACTTATGCTCATATTAATTACTTTTTCTAAATAATTATCATTCATTGATAGGAAATTATCCAAAGTTTGTAGGAACTCTTTAAAAATGTCATCTAATTTAATTGCAAATTCTTCTAAGTTTGGTTTCTTCTTAGGGTTTAATCAAGGTTCCAGTAGAGCAGGAGCCTCTATGCTACAACTTTCCCTTGTTGGAAAGCTTTTGGGTTTTTGATTGTGCATTAAATTTTTGAAAGCCTTTTGGTTCTTTTTAATAACAAACTCATTTTTTTATGTTTTCTCCTTTTTCTTTCTATTGTCTTTTCCTCTTTTGAAGGAAACACCCACATTGGCATGCTTAGTAGCACCCCCAATGATACACTCTAACCTTGACTTTGTTGTCATTTCAATTCTTCTTCTATGTCTTTCTTCTCTTTTTGACACTTGTATGTATCTCTTCTCCTCTCTGTTAGGGTTGGTCATTTTCACTTTTCTTTGTAAATCAATTTTCTCTTCAATCTCTCATGAATTTATTTTATCTACTTTTAGCCATGGGTGTTTAAGATTTTGGATTGCATTACTCTTATATTATGTCCCATGGTAGCTATCTAATAGTTCTTATTTGGTCACATCTTTTCATAGGTCTCTCTTGACCCTTTCTCCCTTTTCATTTCCCACCCTCTTAGTGCCTAACTCCCTTTCATAGGGTAGACATCAAGAATACATAATTTTGATTGGCTATATCTATTTCGTCATCTATTGTTTGTGTCTTAGTTCAGTAAAAAGCTTAAAATTTGAATAAAAATTGGCAAGCCTCAACAAAACTTAACCAGGCTCTCGACAATGGAACCAATGTTAACAAGAAATTTGAGGGATTCAGATTGGAGATTTGTACCCAAAGGATCTCTGGTAGTTGTAGTCTTTAACCCTGGATTTAGTCCAACTGAGGTAACACAAGAAAGTACTCTAGAACTAAGATTGGTTGTAAATCAAAATAAGATAACACACACACACAAGATAGATCAGAATTTAGATTTCTAAGTTATAAATTCATTATATCAATAATCATTCATTGCATTCCTTATATTTTTGTTATAGTCAATACTCTATATTCTACCTCAGTCTATTCTCATAATTCACTCTATGCTATTGGTGAATAGATCTTTCTATCTACTTATAGTAATGATAGGGGATGTGGCCCTTAGATAACATCCCTATATTACATTCTATCTTCCTAAGCCCATGTTTCAAAATGTTCTTTCTGGTTAGATATTAAGTGTCTCTAGACTAATGTGTGTGCCCTATTTTTTAGCTAAAACATGCAATTTATAGAGGAGAGTTGAAATGAAACTACATGTGAACTTCTAAAATATTAACACCCCAAAACCATAGTATGAAAAAAACCCAACACCCTCATGTGAAAAATCAATGTGTCCATGAACAAAAAACATAACTCCTCAAGCATATTTGACCTATGTGATGACTGATAAAAAATCCACAAAATTAGCACTCCATTACACTTTTGAACCCTACTCAACATGTAAATATTATCCACTCTCTCAATCTCACCTAGCACCTAGGATAAAGAAAATGGTGTAAATAAGGTCAAGTAAAATTATATAACCTCTGCCATTATATTTCACCCCCCTCTTCAATGTCATTACAAAAAATATTTACTTGATTTACAAGAAGAATAATTTAATAATATCTCTCAACCACCTACATGTTAGAGCAAAGCACCCAGGAGCAATTGCAAACCAAAAGAATCCTTCATGAATGAGAGAAACAACATGAGAAGCTATTTCACCGGGAGTGAAAACAAATGAATTGAGATGTGAAAAATAATGTATACAACATGCCTTAAAAAGGAATGAGAAGGTTGGTACAAGAAGGTAGGTAACCGACATACAAAATCAAATTAAAATACAAATATAAATTATTAAATGCAAAACTACCCCTAAGTTAGCTTAAGAAAATGTGAATGGTAAAACCATTCACTCTAACACACCCCCTTAAGTGCAACTTAGGGAAACTAAAAATGAAAAATGAGATGCAAAATAGGTCTCGACAACAAGGCCATTTTAGGTACCCATGCACAACTACAATGCAAAAAAGAAATCTCCCACAATTAGAGAAAAGGAGAAAAATAGATTATGGGAAAAAACCCCTCTCCAAAAGAGAGAAAAATAGAAAATGCTAAAAAGAAAAAAGTGAAAGGAAAGAGGACTGCTCAAGAAGCCGCAAGGATAACTTCCTTCAGCCCTAACATCAATCACAACAAAAGATAGAGAGGAGATGCCAAAGGAGATGATTATCACACCAAAGAGTAGTGGGATGATCAATAGGGAAACCAAACTCAACCATCATCTTTCGAAGCCATAGAACCTCATGACTAGCCAAAATGCCTCGATACTCAGCCTGAATCAATGATGATGCAATAACAATTTGCTTCTTTTAAGACCATGCAATTAGACCAAAACCAAGAAAAAAGACAAAGCTAGAAGTAGACTTCCGATCATCACTATCACCAGCCCAATCTGAGTCAGTGAAGCCCACAATCTGAGTAGTAGCTAATGTGTAATGAATGCCAAACTATGGAGTGCCTTGAATGTACCATAGGATGCATTTGGTTTCCTACTAGTGACTTTGATGAGGATCTTGAGAGAAACGAGAGAAGACCAACTACAAAGGAAATATCAGGACGACTATGTGTCAAGTACAAAAGGCTACCAACCAACTGCTAATATAAGGTAACATCCACTAATGGAGTACTGCAATTGGAAGAAAACAAAACACCTGACTAAAAAGGAGTAGGGGCTAGCTTACAATCAGCCATCCCAAATCTCTAAAGCAAATCAAGAGCATACTTCTATAAAATAGAAATACTTGCAAAAGACTGATGAATATGAAGACCAAGGAAGAAATGAAAAGGACCAAGGTTAGTCATATCAAACCACTCTATCAAAGCTCTATGAGTATCCTCAATCATGGCAGGAGAACTCCCAATGAGAATCAAGTCATCCACATAGAGAACAAGAATAAAAAGATCCCCCCATACCAAGCTGAATATAAACTATAGGGTCAAAGTGATATCTAGTGAATCCATAAGCAAGAAAAAAACTATCCATCTTTTCATACCAAGCTCGGGGGGCTTGTTTGAGACCATATAATGAATTCCAAAGACTGAAACAAAAAGCTTACAAGCTTCTCCATATAGATATCCTCCTAATGATCGCCATGTACTAGGAAAGCACTCTTCACATCCATCTAATACGCTGACCAACCCTAAGATGCAACAATAGAAAGTACAAGATGAATGGAATCCATCTTGGCGACAGTAGCAAAGGTCTCTAAATAGTCAATGCCCTTAACCTAAGAAAACCCCTTAGCCACAAGATGAGCCTTGTACTTTTCAATAGAACCATCAGTTGCAACCTTGGTATGATACACCCACTTGCATAGAACCAACTTTCTTCCCTTAGGAAGAGGAAAAAGATCCCAAGTATGATTCTTCATCAAAGAAGAATATTCCTTAGCCATAGCACTATCCCACTCTAGAACACCTAAAGCATTTGAAAACTTCTGAGGATGATCAGTAGAAATACATGAATCAAAAGACTGATACCTAAATTCTGAGAATGAGTGTGGCAAGTGTTGGGATCACCTGCATTATAACCAACCTCCTTAAGAAGAGTGTGATCCCAAAGAGGCTGTGTGGGTGCAAGCTCAGGAGAAGATGGAGTTATGTCAACAACAATATCAATACCATCATTAGGAGCATCAACAACAACATCATCATCAACAACAAGAAACAAAACATCCTTTGAAGAAGAAGTAGGAAGAAGGGAAGTAGAAGCCTGTGATGGAGAATCCTTCAAAATGAAAAACTCATCAAAATGAACATCATGATGAAAATGTACCTCTCAAGCGACAAGATCAAATAGACAATAATCCTTCACATCCTCACAGTAGCCAACAAAGGTGAACCACTGAATCTTCTTCTCCATTGCTTTCTACCTCCCTGCTGGAATGAATGCCCATGCATCACTTCCAAATACTCTGAAGTAGGAGACCTTAGGCTTGACATGATACCAAGCCTCCTCAGGAGTCATATTCTGCATTGTCTTGTGAGGCATACAGTTATGAATGTAATAGGCACAATTGATAGCCTTTGCCCAAAAAGCTAGAGCCATGGACCTAGACTAGATCATGCAATTTTCCATCTCCCATAAGGCCCTATTCTTTCGCTTGGCCACACCATTCTGCTGACAAGTGTATGGCATTGTGTGCTGATGAAGACTACTTTGAGCACTATAGAAGTCTTGAAACACCCGATTGACATACTCCCCCCATTATCTATGTGAATATTCTGAAGGGAATGTCCCAACTGCTTCTCCAAAAATGAAAGGAAGGTCATGAAGAAATGAAGAACCTCATTCTTGTACTTCAAAAATTACACCCAAGTGCAGCGGGAGAAGTCATCAATGAAGGTGAGCACATACTTGGTCCTTGAAAATGAAGGAGTGAGAAATGGGTATGTGTAGGATCATGATGGGCCAAAAAGTGGTGATATGATGGGTATTTGTAGGGTCCATGTGGCAGATGACCTTATTTTAACCCAAAATTGATGAAACAAAAAAGGTTTTTAAAGAAGATTCTCAACTTTCCACCAATATAAATTATGCTTTACTTTGAATTTAATAAATAATTATTATTCATTTTCTATTTGAATTACTTAATTAAAGTCCTAATTGATAGGTTGATTGAAAAACATCTATAGCTTCAAATGGTATCACATTTTTGAATCTAAAACATGTGTCACATTCTATGCTTACATTCTATAAGATTTTTAAAAAAATTCCATGAATTTGACCAAGTTAAGGTGGTCAAACATAATGAAGCTTTTATATTTTTAAAATTTGTAATAAAAATTCATAATTAATTATTTACTTGGAAAAATTGCAAAAATATGCATCACATCAAGACATGAGTCCTTCACTTATATCTAAAATCTTATAAAACAATATTATCATTTTATCACAGCTAGGTGGTCAACATACACCTACTCTATTTTTTCCTAAAATTTAAGTACCAACATTGAAATTTCAAATTTTCACCAAATAGATTTTTTTTAAAAATAAACCTAGTAGTTTAGAAACTACATTCAATTTTCTATAGATTCTATTCTTACATATTTTTGAAATAATATAGATAACTTATTCAAATTTTTATGTCAAGTTGCCAAACTCTAATTTTTCTGAATTTTTCGCCACTTAAGGGTCTATTTTTTCCATGATGATCCTGCACATACCCAAATGACATAAGATCACTATGCACCAACTCAAGGGGTGCTGAAGTAAATGTATCCATACCTTTTAGAAATGGATCTTGATGATGTTTCCCAAGTACACAACCTAGGTGAACCCCATTAGAATAAGATATCTGAGGCAGACCAATCACCAAGTTTTGTATGCTCATCTATTAGAGATATCTATAATTTAGGTTCCCAAACCACTCGTGCCATAGCTTACTCACAAAATTTGCATGAGAAATAAAGGATGATCTTGATGAAGGCTCAAATCCATCAAACTTATACAAGTGGGCTCTATGATCAACTACTCTAGTAGAAACAACCTTCTCTGGATTATCTAATTCTTGAATAGTCACATCACTAGGAGAGAACTCAACAAGCCTTCCATCACCATGCTGAAAAATCTAATAAATGGAGAATAGATTCTGTGAAATATCAAGAACAAGAAGAACATCATTAATGCAACCATCCTGCATATGAATTGAACCTATCCCTAAAACAAGAATATGAGAAGAGTCTCCAACTACAATGTGAGTAGTATGACTATCAGAGAGAGAATCAAGAAGATTTGCATCATGAGTCATGTGATGTGAGGCATTAGAATCAAGAATCCAACCATCATGGGTAGAGGACAAACCACTTGTTGCAAGTTCTTAGCCTTTTCCCAAGGAGGAAGACTTCGACATGGAAATGTTGTGCTTCTTCATAGCTTCCTCCAAGGCTGTGAGCCTCACAAAACAATGTGCATCATTATGCCCTGAATTTCCACAAAAGGAATAATTTTCCTTCTTCTTGTTAGACTTGGAAGATGATTCTCTTGAGTTATAAGAAAGAGGAGGTGCATTCTTCTAATCATTCTTCTCCTTCAGCTTGGAGGGATGCTCACCACCTTGAGGAGAATGTCTTAGACTTCTTCTTATTCTTACCCTTTCCCTTAGAAGATTGACCCATCAGGGCATGACCCTTAGGAAGAGCATCCATCTAGATCAATTTAGCTTTCTCCCTATCCAATCAATCAAAAAATACCTCAAAAGAATGCATTTGATAAGCATCTCCCATAACATCCATGGTAGAATAGAAGGTGGAAGCAAATACTTGAAATGCACCACACAACTTAAAGACAGGATCAAGAAGATACACTCTTTATCTGTCTTGTCATGACCACATCCTTTCAATTGTGACAAAATCAACTTGAAATGTGCAAGGAAGTCCTAAATAGTGGGAAAGGCATCTGGAGAGAGAGAAGTGAGATCAGCTTCAAGCTGCAAGATCCTGAACTGATTGACCTTTCCATACAACTCAACAAGCTTATCACACACCTCTCTAGCTGTTATACACTCTATAATATGAAACAATAAATTATCAAAAACATGGAGGCCTATGCTCGTCATCTCGCCTCATCCATTTAGTTGCCATGGACAGACATCTCAAATTCCTGAGTGAACTCAAGTTTTTTAGCATCCAACATTTTCCAAAGACCTCGAGATAGCAACAATTGTGTCATTTTAAGCTTCCATGTGTGATAGTTGTGGGGAGTGAGCGGTTCAATATTTGATTATGACATAATGTGAAAATGAACATGAAGAGACCAATATGCAACTTATACCCCACAGAATGGTTAAAACCAACAATGTGCAATCTCACAAAAAAAAAAACCAACTTCAAATGCCAAAAAAACACCAGATTAAAGCAAGAAACTGGCAATAGATGGGAAATTTTTTGGCTACAACACTTGCAATTAATGAAAAAAGTTTTTTTTTTTAAAAAGGAGTACCTCTTTCACACCATGTAACAAAATCACCACAAGCTACCAACCTCTCCATGCAAACATAAACCTCCCTACACAAGCAAAAACCTCTCCACGATCTGACAAGAGATAGTAATACCTCTGCTAGCCTTAGCTCATGTAGCAATGAAGGTGTCGGGGTATAAAAAAACTGATTTTGACAATTTTCTCACCAATGTAGGATAATATTCATAGCCAAGATTTTAAAAAATAGTGAATCTTTTTACATGCTCGCGAGAATGAAGGAAACCCTATTTAGGATTTTCATCCATCAAGAGAAATCACACATCCAGATTGAAAGATCACACCCAACATTATGAAGAATGCAAAACAAAATCACGCCTCTTTGATCAAACACCTCTAATCTATCATTTATAGGCAATTTACAAGCATAGGAAAATATGTCTCCTTCAGAAATCACACCCCCAAAATGCTTCGTGACTGCAAACAAAGAAATTGGCCTCCAATTTTCAAATTGTCACCAATCTACAAACAACAGCTACTTCAATCTATTTACACTTTTGGAGAAGCAAAAAAAGGGCCTTTTGAAGAAAAAGAGTGCCTCCTTTGTGTCGAGAAAGGGGTGTCTCAAACTTACTAGTTAAAGCTCTCTAAAATCATGAAAAACTCTTAGAAGTTATGCAGTTTCAGAGTTCAGGCTTTGGGCTTGTTGCTTACAATATGCATGGTAAAAGCCTTAGAAGTTTTGCAAGTAGTCAGGCATCAGCCTTCTAGATTATGTCTTATCAAATGCAGTTGAAAATGACTTAGTAATGTTGAAGACTTTCGACAATTAGACTTCAAAATTCTATTGTATGCTTTACTGGGGGAGTTTGTGATATCGAGTATTGAGAAACCCTAAGTCTTGACCTGTGAAAGGAATTTTCTCTTTCAGAGTTGCATTGGCGATAAAGAGAAGCATCATTGAAAAGACATATATATTTTAGAGGGAGTCTCTAAGCAGTCCCCTCGATACTCTAGTGAGACTACATCAAAGTGACTTGTTGTCGTTGGGACCTTGAATGTTGTCCCCTCAACATCCCAATGGAAGGCTAGGGACTCATGTCGGTAGAAATGAAGAATATCTCCAATACAAAGAATGTAGTCCCCTTGATGTCTCGATGTCCAGACTCGAACCATAGCATACCATTAAGGTGGGAGTGATCAGTGTGAAAGGTGATGTCAGTTGTACAACAGTGGTGACATGGATGTTACATTGGCGATGGGGACCATAGGTAATGCTATAAGCTTTGTCGGTGATACTTCTATGTATCAATGGAAGGTGCTATGGCATCCCATCGATAATTTGATAAGAGGTGGTAACGACAGTAAGCAACCTACATATCGATGTAACAGTAAGATTTTAGAGGGACGTGGTTCTATGTCTCCTCAATATTCTGATATGACTTTATTGGAGGTCGAAGGTAATGATGGACAAATTAAATAGTGATACGTGGCATGAAGCTATTAGTTGATTGCACATCATTGTTGTGAATCAACATATTCATTGGCTCAATGATTTCAATTTGAAGGCGATAATTGAATTTTGTGATAACCATGTAATTTATTGTGATATATTGATACTTGATTGGTTAATGGGGCGGCACTACAACAATGTAGATTAAGCTGACTTAGATGAGGAGATAGATAAACAGAGAAATTTGTAATGTAATGAGAGATGTATCATATTGAACATGATAGTACAGGGTAAATTGCATTGTAACAAACAGAGAGGGTGGTTGGCTAAAGATCAGAGTGAATGTAGATCTTCTGAACTAATTTTGTGAATTGACACTTGAAAGAGCATAGCTTTGCAACTTGTATGTAATTGATACTTTACTGTAATACAAGTGATCTCTTCTTTGGTGTTTGGGTTTTTTCCCTAAAGGGTTTTCTCATGTAAATCAGGTGTTTATTCTGTATTGATGTTTTATTTGTCTATTATGTTATTCATGTGCACTTAAATGAACTGTAATTGCAAAGTTTATAGTTTTTTTCTGCATCTCTCTCTTGAAGATTAGCATTAGGAAGACGTATTCCAAACTTTGCTTTCCTTTCACTGGGTATTAGAGCTTGGCCAAATTTGTTGTCCTTGTCGGTAAGATAGGTTTTTTGTGCTAATCTTGTCCAGTGGGAGTTTTGTAGAGAAATATGTTTGTAAATTTATTGCAGATTTAAGAGGGCAAGCACATTCAGAAGAATAGAGATTGAGAAAGTCAATGGTGGAAATTTTGAGTTGTGGAAACTCAAAATGGAATATTTTCTTGTGGATCGTGAGCTATGGGATGTAGTGTCCTCTAACAAACCATTAACAACCTCTCAAGATGACTGGCATGCAATGGAATGAAAATCCAAGGGTCTAATTATATTGTGCTTGACCGATTTAGCTCTTTTGAATGTCCATGAAGAGAAGATAGTGAAACTTTTGTGGAAGAGGCTTGGTGAAATTTATCAAGGGAAATATTTGGTAAATAAGTTATTCTTGAGGAAGAAGTTATACTCTTTGAAAATGGATGAAGGAGCATTTTTTACAAATCATTTGAATGCATTTAACATTATCATTTCCTAGATGATGTTTTTGGGCACGTGAAGATAGATGATGAGGATTGTTGCATTCTCCTATTGTGTTTGTTGGATAGCGCATGGGATCACTTGGTAATGACTATTTGGAGTACAACAACCACTTTCAAGATGGAAGATGTGGTTGCTTCACTATTGTCAGAGGAAATGTGAAGGAAGTCTTCTGAAATGGCCAAGGAGGCACTTGATGTTTGAGGAACATCAAAGGAAAGAGGTAAAAAAAGACAAGTCTAGATCCAAGTCACAAGGTATATCAAATTCTCCTAGTAAAAGGTCCAACGTGAAGTGCTAGAAGTGTGGGCAGACTGGACACATCCGGAAAGACTGCAAAGAGGAGAAGAAGAAGAAAAAGAAAAACAACTCTTTTGATAATGAATCTTCTCAAAGCAATGCAGATGCCTTCATAGCATCTTTGGCAACACAAGCATTAGATGATGTTTTGCTAGTTGACTCAGGTGTATCTCTTCACATGACCTCTCATAGAGATTTGTTTTCAAAGTATGAGAAGTATGCTGGTCAAAGGGTGTATCTGGGAGATGATTCTCACCTAGAGATTGTTGGTTGTGGAAGAGTTAGTATTCAATCCCTTGATGGAAGAATAAAAGGGATCAATGATGTGATGCATACACTAGGTATGGATCAAAATAAGCTTTTAGTTAGTAAGCTTAATGGTGTTGTTGTACAAGTCTCTTTCTCGAATGGTGTTTGCAAGATGACTAGAGGCTTTATGGTGCTAGCTAAGGGTGCAAAAATTGGCACTTTGTACAAGCTGGACACATGTGCAATGCAATGTAACAGTGCTTTTGAAAAGTCAAGCAAATTTGACCAAGTAGAGAAGGGGGACGTTGTTCCCATGCGTGCTAATTCTTTAGAGGTGAAGCTCCTAGTAGAGAAGACAATTTTTTGGCATCAAAGGCTCAACCACATTAGTGAAAAGGCTTAAAAGATTTGAAAAATAAAAACTTGGTTGAAGGGCTTGATGATTGTAATCTTGAGTTTGATTTTTACGAACATTCCATTTATGGAAAGAAACACTGTGTTTTTTTTTATTCTAGTCCTCATAAATCTTTTGGAATTTTGGATTATATTCATGATGATGTGTTTGGTCTAGTTAATGTTCCATCATTATCAAAATTTGTGTATTTTGTTTCTTTCATAGATGATTATTCGAGAAGGGCATTTATTTATTTTCTCAAAAGTAAGAAAGAAGCTTTTAGTCAGTTTAAGGAATTTAATGTTGGTGTAATTAATTATTTAATTACAATTACATAATTTTACTTGGGAATTTAATTATATTCCTAGGTATCATTTACTAGGTGATAGATTCATATGTTTGCTTAGGATATAAGATTCAAGTTCTAAAAGGATGAGT
>VDFB02000363.1:72125321-72195774 GCA_007258455.2 Sequoia sempervirens
TGCACTTTTTTACTCTCTTTTTCAAAAAATCGATCCCGACCCATTTCCTAGTTTTCCTTCGCGAACAAAACCCATGTCTTCAATTTTTCAAAATTGATTTTTGATTTTTACACTAACACTTCCAGAGGCCATAACTTTTGACTCGGGTGTCCGTTTGAGCTGAAATTTGACGGGTAGTTGCGTTATGCGATAATGAGTGGATTTCCAACCAATTTTTTTGAAAGTCGTTGGAACCCGTTTTGACCTATTTTCGGGGCCTCAAAGTTTCATCTTGACCCTCAAAATCCCAATTTAGTATTTTTTTCCAGCATTTTGAAAAATTGTTTTCACTCATAACTCAAAATGCATATATCGAATTTGGGATGTTAGTTGGCAATTCATCATATCTCACCAATGGGTATTTCTTGGAAAAAATTGGGACTCTCAAACATACGACCACGAGATTTCCTAAAATGGCAAAATTTGACAATTTTTGAAAATTGCCAAATTGGAAAAAATCTGATTGTCAACATCTTATGCCCTTTTAAACTCCAGAACTTGGTGTAGAATCAATCCAATCATATCCTTCCCTCATTCTAGTCTTCAATCCAATCCTAATATGAGCTTTGATCTTATCCCAATCTGAGCTTAACCAAACCCCTAATCTGAGCTAACCAAATCTTAAGATCTTTCTCCCCATCTCACATCAATCCTCTCCTCATCTGTTCAATTTAGCACAAATCACCTAATCAAATCCTTGGTCTTGTCCCCAGTCTCATTATCAGCCTTGACCCATCATCATCATCATCATCTATCAGTGTCCTTCCCTATCCCTTTGGTGTTGTTTTGGGATGTATCCTTCCCTCATCAACAACACTTTCATCATCATCATCGGGAGGTATTTTTCCTTATCCCTTTGGTGTTGTTTTGGAATGTATCATTTCCTCATCAACAACACTTTCATCATCATCATCATCGGGAGGTATTTTTCCTTATCCCTTTGGTGTTGTTTTGGGATGTATCCTTCCCTCATCAACAACACTTTCATCATCATCATCGGGAGGTATTCTTCCCTATCTTTTAGTGGTGTTTTGGGATGTATCCTTCCCTCATCAATACCACTCAGTGGGATGTATCCTTCCCTATCCTCGTGTTGTTTTGGGATCCTTAATTCCCTCATTGACAATACTCCATCCATCATTAACCCATTTTGGCTTGTACCTTGACTGGGGCAACATCACTTTTTTTCTTTCTAAAATCCATTTGTGCTCCATCCATCTCCTATCGCTTCTCTTACTCTCTTACCCATCACCTTGCATCATCTTCCTCATCTCCCCTTGCATCACATCATCTATTTCGAGAGCCCACCCGTATTCTCTTGAACCCGCATGTCCTCTCGAGGGGGCATCCTCAATCCCTACTCTTCATCTTCACCCCCATCGTCTTCTTTCCTAGTCATCCCTTTGATGATTGGGGCATCTTTTCCAATCTAACCATCTTCTTCTAGGTTCTATATTTTAATATTCTTTGAAATGATGCTATTTCGTAACACCATCTCAAAGAGGGGCAAAATGTAGACATCCAAATTTGGACACTTAATTTATCCAAATTTATCACTTTTCGTCTAAACATCCTCTTATCTGAGTTAATTAAGTAATATTTTTATTATTTAATTAATATCTTTAATTCTGCCAAATCCCTAAGGTATTTAATTAATAATTAAATACCTTACCCTCCTTAATCCTCTTTTCATCGAATAAATTAAATAAATATTACATTTATTTAATTCCTCACATGTCATTTTCATCTAATCCTAATCCATCTCCTAATTTCTTTATTAAGGATGTGCACATGACTAATCCTTGATTAGGATGTGTCACATCCTCCAACTTTTGCAAGTTGGCTTTTAATCCTAATTAGCCCCTAATTATCCTCTAATTACTAATTAATTAAGCCTAATCTTTCTCCAAAGAATTTTTAATTCCTTTTTATTCTTCCTAGATTCCCTTTTTTTATATGTGAATTTTTAATTCACATTCCATCCTTCCAAGGCTTCTAGAACCTTGGACTTGTCACAATATCCACATGTGACCAAGTCCCACCTTTTTAGAACCCACCTTTTACCCTCTAGATCATCCTAGGAATGTGAATTTATATCCCCAACCACCTTTCCTTTTCCCATGTAGATTTTGAGGAATTCCAAAATTCCTCAAATGTCTCTTTCACTCCCACTTGGGGACAAGAAATCCCTTTTTGTGGAAATCTCCTCACTCCCCAAGGTGCATGTCCTTTTCCACCTCATGTACCTTCTTGACAACTCATCTCACACCTCATATCCCCTTGCCACTTCACCCTCCACATGTCAAGATGTGAGGGCTTGTGGGTTCTCAACCCACCATAGCTCTTCATCTTGGCCTTGTTGGAGCAATCTTGACCATTGAATTCTCTAGAGAATTCAAGATCCTCTATAAATACCCCCTCCTCAAGGGCATTTGGAGAGAGAACACTTCTTCATTTGAGCAATCTTATGCTGCTAATTTTCCTTCTCAACACTTTGCATTTTGATAACTACATGCTGTCCATTTGAACCCTCAAGCCTTTTGCCATCATTTAGCCATCTTTGTTAATCATTTGCACCTACAATCTTGCATATAGTCACTCAATCCATCATCTAAGGAGTACACAACCAATCCAAGCAAGGGCCAATCAAAGAGGTGTCAACAACAAGGGAGGTAAAAGTGTTTGTGTTTTATCTTATTTGCATTCCTTTTCATTGTATCACTCTTTTGGCTAATCTTGAGGTGTCCTTGGTATTTTGTTATTCATGTTTCTTAGTTATTTTGCACATTTAGAGCAGTAGAAATTCCAAGGTATACAATTGTAATTACTCATTTGGTAACTAATGCTCATGAATTGCATTTGATTGCATCTTTATCCTCTTTTTATTATTTTTTCTGTTGTAGAAGAAATACTACAAAAATTCTTGGTTTTAATATGGTATTAGAGCACCGAATATGTAAACCTTCTTAAATTTTTGAGAGTTCTATTGATGAGATTGTAATTGGTATATTCTGGTGCAAAATGGACCTCACAGTTGCATCTAGAAGACACTAAAATCCTAAGATCATCTTTCCAAACATTGAAATTAGACAATGAGAAATTTTAGACATATTTTTGGGGGTTTGAAATTTGTTTTCAAAATCTATTTATTTGTATGGTTCCATACCAATCTGTATGTTGTACCTGCTTGGCTTGCCATTATTGTAGCTACATAATACATCAATCCTTGGTTTGTGGTCTTTTAGGCATAATTTTGAATGGTTTACGATTTTTTTATTGTTGATTGGGAATTAACTTGGGGTGCTTAGTATTCATGACAATTTTGTATATTAATAAGTGGTTTTATTCATTAATGAGTGGTTTTAATATTTTTTTCATGCAAGAGAATTAAGTTTGGAGCCCACGGTCACATGCACGTGAGTTCCTTGGTCCTACCGAGATCAAGGGGGCTTAACCCTAGTGTTGTTGCCATTCCAAACCTCCACCATATCCATCCAACTCCCCCACCGCCCATAGGAGCATTTCTACTAGCTAATTCCCTAGTCTTTGCTAGCCAAACGCCTCTAATATTTTCCTAAAGATGATTTTTCTATATTCCCTAGGAATGTGTCCCTTGGATTTTTCTAGGTGTACCCATACTAGGGATGTCTTGAGAACGCAAGGTGGCTCGAAGATGTTTCTTATTCGTCTTTGATTGAAGAAAAAGGCCAAAACATCTTAGGGGTATAGAGACAAGAAGGGGATGGGTAGAGGATAGCTAGTTGTCCTTGGGACGGCTAAGGACGTCTCAAACGTCTCCCGACCATCCCAGGGACGACTAGTTGTCCCTTACGACTAGAGCATTTAAAGAAAAAAAGGTCGTAGGTTAAAAAATATTTTAATTTGTTGTTTGTGGGCCTCCACACCCCTCTTAGCCCTAGCATAACAAAAGAAAGACTCCATATATAATATTTGTTCATTTCTACATGCACCAAAAAAAGTGCAACCAATTTGAAAAAGAAAGCCAACAAGTAATGGAAAATGATGCTTGCATTGCCTTATCAATTTTTCTACATGATAAGAGTGATAACAAAGGAAAGTATGAGGTGTTTTACAAAGCTCTAATGATTTGGAATGCCTCTATTTTGAGGTCCATTTATTGAGGAAACTTAAGCATGACAGTATTATCAAATTTTATAGCTCATGAGTGGATGACAAAAATTATGATACAAGTGTTATCATAGAAAATATTTACATTTAGGACACTAAGGTAGTATTGAAAAAGTATGAATCACAATGTTACAATTGTGTCAATGCCCTGCATTGGATCCATCGTACTTAGCTATAGTTTCTTGCCTTTTACTAGATGCATATATTCAGGAAAGGAACTAATATAGGCTCCTACAATAGCTCCAAGGATCCCATGTCTTTGTCTGATCATTAAATGTAGAATATTGATGTTCTCTAGTCATATCGTGTCTTGTTATCTATTGTTATGTTTGTTTGACTGGGTAATGCTTAAATTATCTTCTAAAACTATGCCTAGTACTCTCTCCCTATGAAAACAATTAAGAGTCTAGGACAAATTACTTTGTTCTATTTCAAATCTTTTTCTTGTAGCACCAAGTATCTATGTAATATTCTCATGCCTACCTCCTTGTTAGCATTGTCTTGAGAAAATTTGTAAATTTTCCTTTTTATAAAATACTTTTCACCTTATTTAAAGAATTATACAATTTGGTCTTAATCTATGAACTTAGTGAGAACTGAATATGGCAATGCAGGCATCATTTTCTATTACATGTTTATTTACAATTCTTTTAATGCATAAAAAAATTGCCTTATCATTGTTTTTGATAAGGTAAGCAAGGTTTTGAAAGGACCAAGAACCTTTTACAGAGCTAAAATGACACTTCCAAACAACAAAGTCTCAAACTTTTCCAATGTAATAGTACCAACTGAGACACCACAGTAGCACTATAGAGACACTAACAACTCCTAGTTAGCAGAATTCATAAGTGGTAGAACACTCAAAACCAATAACAATCCTGAGACAAAGATAGACTAACAACCCAAACTTGGCACCACAATGAGGAGCAACTAAACACTTAAGACAAAAACTAGTCCTATAGAACCAAGAAATAACCCACAATACTACGGGCCCAAAAGATTGCTTGAAACAACCAGGCCACATAACACTTATAGCAACTGAACTGCAATAAACCTTTTGCTCAAATTAGACAAAAATGAGCCTAACAGTCTCTTACCAAAAGAGGGGTAAGAATCACAAGTTGCTGCAAAGAAATGTTCATCAAATTGCTCCAACCAACTAAACACCAATCCCAACACCACCTCAAAAGGATGGGGCTCCCCTCTATAGGAGAGGAAGAAGTGGGGACCAAAATTACCAAAGAACCCTTCCTCCAAAACAAGCACACTCCACCTCAATAGGAACCAACAAAGGAGAGAAGCACTTCCCACCATATCAACAACCACCAATTCCACCTCAACGGGAGAGGGCTCCACCTTAATAGGAGCAATATTCACCTCTATAGAATACAATGATTGTAGAACATGGTAATAGGCAAGAACACCAGTGTAACATGAAACCACCTCCTCCCAAGGCATCTAGTCAAAAGAAGCAATAAGAAGCACAACAAAAACTTTTCGACCCACAACATCATCAACTCAATACACCGCAAGACCAACTCCTTCCTTAGAAAAAGCTCCAACCACCACAAGGGGAAACCAACAGACCAGGGTCCCCCAACCAACCACAAGCACTAAACTAACCACTTCCACCAACCAGGAAGCCTTCCTTAAGCACAAACCCGACTGCAACGAACTAGCGCAAGGTCGCTAAAACCACCAAAGGGACTTACAAAAAGAACCCGCCACCAGACCCAAATCCCCAATAACATGAGAAAGGGTTTGCATCATCACATGCAGACAGAAGACCCCAGTCCCAAGAGGACAAAGCCCCAAAAAGGGAACAAGTCATACCAGTGGCAAGGAAGAAGGAAGCAACCAAGCACACCCAGATATAGCCAACCCTAACAACAAGGGAAGAGAAACTTCCCAAGCCCCTCCCCAGAGCCAAGAGCCAAGAGCCAAGTCTAAAGCAAGACGAAACAACCCAGACAGGCCCCAAGAAACGAACCCAACATAGCAGCACACCTTTCCACCAAAGAAAGGCCAAAACACATCAGAAAACAAGCCATTCCATCGAGGAATGACACGAGAAAGGAAAAGCAACCATCCCTTGCAGCGCAGCCCAGAAGGACACAAGCCAAGAAGCGGTCAAAGAGGAACGCCACTGCCACCGAAAAAGGGGACACAAGCAAAAAAAGGGCCACGGGAAAGCCTTCAACACCAATGTCTTGGGAATACCCAACACGAAGAGTGTCTGCGAGAAGGAAAACAACCACCGCAACACCCTCGGCTCTGAACGACCACATAGCAGAGAGAGCACCACAGATGTGCACCAGGAGAAGCACATCAGCAACCGGCGAAGGCAATACAAGCACCCCTCCACCGCAGACACCAGGAAACAACACCAGCACTCCCCAACAAATGCCTTCCAGGGAGCAACAAAACTCACACTACAGAGTAACCATCAAAAGCACACACTGCAGAACAAACACCTGAGCATATCAAGGTTGAGCAGCATCAACCTCAACTCCGCCACCATCGCCATCCACAGGAACGAAACACGAAGGTCAAGCAACAACTGACGTAGCAGAAACCAGCAGAGCAAGGTCATCCACATCATGATCCCCCTCTTCATCGTCGCCCAGATCTGAGGATTTCAAAAATCCTCGGCCGCGCTCAATCCTGCCCAAACGTGACCGTTGTAGAGAGCTCGTCTTTTTTCCACTCATAAAATCAACATACTATTATGTTGTCAATTGTGTATTGTTATTTTCCCTTATCATTGTTATTAGTGTTCTCATATGAATATTTGAAATTTCTTCATATTTTAAAAAAAATTGTATAATTTTTTTTATGGTTAACTCTTTTGTCGTCCTCGCCATTCCCAAAAATGGCCTCATAAAAATCCAACCCCAAAATTTGTCCTCCCATCTTGGAAACTTGGTGGAACATTGTGTTTTTTTTCTTTTCTTTTTGGTATAACTTTTCACCAAGGTGTCAAAGTTTCACAAACGAATAATTGTTAGAAAGCTGGTTTTGAGCATCCATTGGTGTTGGTCATTTTTTCAAAATTTGTTGTTGGTTTATTTTATTGTTCGTTGTGGCTTTCGATTCCATAACTTTTTGTCAAAATCTTTGATTTCCACAATTCTTGTGGCATTGAAAAGGTATTGAGGAGCTATTTTCAACCATCCATTTAATTTTTCTAAATTCAGCCCTAGTATCTTATATTCAGTTTGTTGATTTTACACATTTTGGTAGATAACTTGGAATTAGTGATACTTTCAATTTTTTTTGGTAGGCTTTATTTTAAATATATTTTACTTGCAATTATTCTTGTTGATTGTAATCATGTCTCCAAATCTATGGAAAATCAAATGTGATTATATTGAGAAGAAAAGTCATACATTAGATGAATGCATGTTGAAGAAACTTGAGATTTAAAACAACTCTATGAGATTCATCAATTAATACTCTGCATTACCCATGGCATTAGTTTTACCAATTCTTCTAACCCAATATTTGTAGATACTACTCCATCACGTGTTGCTATTGTAGAGTTTGGTGGTGCTTCTTTGAGAGCTTCCAATGATTATTTGCAATAGGCAATTTTTAGTTTTCCAAATCACTTCATTGGGACACATTTCTAGCAAACGTACCATCCTTGTTTGTAGAGTTATGCATTGTAGATTTAGAGGACCACATAGAGGACATCTATCCTATTTGATGCCAACCCAAGTGGAGTTGCATCACCACCATCTTCTTTGGAAATTGTTACTCATCCTCCTATTCTTTCACTATTTGATGGTGGATTAGAGACCTTTGAGTAGCATTCAAAGAATTCATATACCTTGGAGTCATCAAGATAGTTTTCAAGAACATTATTGTGGTCTTTGGATCATTTGCAAATTTCAAAGACATTCATCCTTCTTCTTGCATATTACTATTTGGAATGGGAAGATATTTTGCACATATTTTTTATTTATCTCTAAAGTGTGGTAAGCAAAAGAGTCCATTTATTGGTCTACCATAAAAAGTGATGCACTAAATTATCATCTTTCAAAGGTAATAAAAATAGAGAAATTTAATATGACCTCTTATCTTGTCTATGCCTTAGTAAAAGGATAGCAATTCTCAAGAGTGCAAATAGTTGATCTAGAATTTCCAATAAATATAAGAAGATAAAAATTCTCAAAAGTGTAAAGAGTGTACCTCATTATGGATTATTATCAATAAATGTCAAAATTATCTAGTATTTCCAATTGAGTTGAACCTATCAATTTCCAACAAGAACTTAGCCTTTACTGTAATTTTTTTCAAAATTACATAAAAATTACATATTTACAATGTGACCTATCCTAAAAATTAGGAATCTTTCAAGGTTATCCTTCTTCACAAACTTAAAGAAGAGAGAGTATCATCATAATTATTTCCACCCTACCAAAAATCATGAATCTTATCTATGCTACTCCATAGGAGAATCCTGGCCCATCATGAAGGGTTTATTTAACCATGGTTGACATGTATGGATATTTATGTTATTTTATGCTACTAACATAATGCTTTCCTACTTAGTTCTTTAACAAGAAAAATTGTATCCAAATGTGAATTACTTTAAGATCAAGGTGTGATAGACAAAGTTCAAATAATCAAGTATGTAACAATTTGAATAAATATCTTTGGCCAAAGAAATTTCTTAGTTACCACAATAACACTTGACTATACACTAGGTAGCTTTATAAGTCATATTTTAAATTAATTACATTCTATGTCATATTAAATTCCAAATAAAAATGCCTATGTTTGGAAACATGATACAGTGATGTAATAATGTAAGGAGTAATTGTGATTGATTTTATTCTTTTAAATAAGCTAAGGTTCTCATCTCTTATGGTCACCGAATTCTCTTACATAAATGTTGACAATAATATAGGTAAAAAAATCACTAAATACTTTATTTTACACAAGCTTTGCATGTTATGGGACAACTATAACACTTGATTTTATCAACCTCCTATAATACTTTCAAGAAGACTAGAATTATCAAGATTAATGCAAGAAAATAATTAATTCTTCTTTCAAGTTCATAACATTGAGAACAATAAAATTCAACAAAAGGTCAATTCGTATTTTTATCTATATAGACTACTATATATATATGTATACATGTGTGCACACTATGGGTGTAACTATATTACATACATGCATACATACATACATACATAATGCTTGCCCAAATGTATTATATGGAAATACATTATCCAGAATTGTATATAAAACCCCAATTATTTCTTGTATGTGACTGTGGAAACTAAGCCTATTTAATTCCTACACATATATGTCATATATTCTTATATTTATCCATAAGTGCATATAATAACCCTTATATTCTTATGTGGGAGTATGGGAGTGCACTTTAATCTTATACCTTAAATGGATCAAATTACTTGATCTCTTGGAATTATAATTTATTTTTTAACTAGGATATAATCTCCTATGTTATCAATAATTAAAGCCTCCTAAGTTTCTTTTCTTCTTTGCATTCTTTCATTTTATATTTCAAACAAGAATGGGTAGCTCTTCTAGTGCTATACTTGGATTCTATAGAAAAACAATCCAATGTTCCTATTTTTATATAAATACCTTCACCAAGTGCCACACCATGGTGACATGGGATCAACAAAGGGTTTAATAATAAATAATTATAACCTTCAACAAATAAAATCATAAATTCTTATCCCTACTACCAATAATAATAAAAATCTACAACAAACTATGTTTAATTCCCTCTTTTATTTGTAACTAGAAGGAAGACAAAAAAAAAACAAAGAATATATGCAAGGTAATGTGCAACACCTAGGTCAAAATGATGATCCAAAAATAACACCAAATCAATGATTTTATTTCTTTTCATACTCTCCCAAAAATAATAGTAGCAAAGGAAACTAAATGAGGGCATGTTAATCAATAGCCACACACTAGGTGGAAAAGAAGGCACAACGAACTAGGCACCAGGTGAAAATAATCCCTAATGATATTAAATATAATTCATTCCCCTAATTCCATTGATTCATGATCTTTAACAATCCCAAACAATGGGTAAGGACAATACACCAAGTTGTTTTACTTATTTTATTTTAATGATGTTAAATAAATTGATGAATACTAGGTATAGGGATAGAAAAATGATTTTTTTTTGTGAGGATTGTGGTGATTAGAAGTGGGATTGGGTCCATTCATATAATCTGCAAAATTGATCTTTCATATGCATTGTGGGCCATAATTGGTTCTAGAAAGATGCAATTTTAGTTTAATATCAATATGAGCGCATTCCATAATGCAATGTGATTAAAAATATATTTTATATCTTCTCATGTCTAATATAAATCATAAATAATAGTAATAATAATAGTTGACGTACATTTTCTTCTCACCTTACTCAGTAAACATGCTAAATAGTACATCATTTATCACATAAGAAAATTAAGTTCTAACAATATGCAACTACGTGGTATGTAGGGGTTTTTCACACATGTCACCCTTGGATGACTAGATGCTTCTCATTGATGATACTCTCTCTCATAATGAGAGTGTCGACATCTATCTTATCATACTCACATGGCAAAAAAATATAGTTAGTCCTTTTCCTGAAATTTGAATACAATCATATTATTACCACCTTAATATCTACTATAAAAATGGCATTCAAACTTATTTTATATGTGTATAATATTAATTGTAAATCATGATTAATGTAATTAACCACCTTATCCATTGATCAACATAGTGATTAAAGGATTCACACCAAAATTTAAACCACACATATTAAAGATGTGACAAATACTTAATAATGGAAAAATTCTTAACAATGACAATAAAAAGGTAAACAATAAGTTCAAGTATGGCAAGTACAAGATCAAAATTCTAGCTAGCAATAGACATTAGATATTAATGCTCATTAATGGTTTAATCAAATAATTCAAAGTAAGAGAAGGATATTTCAACCACCAACTAGTTTTTTTTCTCAACTTCCATCTATGGTCATCAAACTACCTCTTCCTAAGAAAGTTCAAGTGAGATTTACCATTCTCATATATGTAAAGGGATCCTAACAAGCATAAATTGTTACCCCATTGATAAGTACATGAAAACCACATGTAATTACATGCAATCACCTTGGATTTAATACCAATTGTGAGGAAAATATTGGAAAAGAGTTTAGCAATTAAACTCCAATCAAACCTCAAATAATAAACATGCAAGTATTTTGTATTGACCCTATGAGAAGAATATTATAAAAATTGATCTTTAAAAAAATTAGTGGCATTCTAGCATATAAACAACACTTCAAAAGGAAATAATATGAGAAGAAGAATGTGAAATATATAACTTAGGAAAAAACCTTTTCCTCTAAAGAAAATTTATGCATTATTCAACAACAATAAATGGTTAAATAGATTCCCAAAGTCTAGTGCTCTATCAAGAAAAAAAAGAGATCAATATTCTTCAACCATAAAGAAAATTGATAGCATAACCCTATACAAAATCATGCATAATCCCTCAATACGAGTAAGTGCACACCAAGGTAAGGGATAAAAAGGTGGCCAAATATGTAACTTTAAAGGGAAAATGTATGCACTTTGCAAAACATGTGCAATCCATAACATGTACATGTTATAACACTACATACTATGAATAGTATGCATTATAGCATGTACATGTGATTATAACACATATGAATTATGAATAATTTCAAACTTTATTTTATGTTGTAAATAATGTATATAAATTATATAAAGTTGGGTATGTGCACCAAGTTGTGACACAAAAAAGGTGCCACTTTCCCATTTTAAATGAAATTGCATGTTTTGTGAGCACCAAATTTGGCACTTGTCAAATGAGAAAAGCCAATAAAAAAAGCCCTAACTCTTTACCCTTATTTTGCATTTTCACTATTTGAAGTGTTGTGTTTTTCCTCTTTTCAACTCGTGCTCGCCAAATAGAGTCCATTTTTTTCACTTAGAGCTTGTGAATCTTTGTGAAGATGCCACCAAGATGTCACAGAGGTGAAAGAGGTATGTATTTCTAGTTTTTTAGTTTCACGAAGACCCTCATGAACAAGAAAAAACATCAAATTCATGCCTCAATTCATAGACATCCCATGGGAACACAACAAAATATTCTAGAGCAAATAGAAAACAAAAAAGAACTTGAAGAATTAATTGCAACGTTAAATGATACTTCTGCAACACACCCTCATGGGAGACACCTTACCAAATCCCTATAGTCTATTGTATCTCATGTAGGATCAATGAATGCATAACTTAATTTTTGGCCGAATAAAAGAGAGGAATTAAAACAATTTTATGCAAATAAACTTTTGTATGTGCCATTATAGAGATGGATAAGGAGGGATGGAGAGGTACACAAGGAGTGACTAAGAGACCTCTAGAGGGAAGAGGTAGAGAGGTGAGGGGGAGAGTGAATAAAATGAGAGAGTTCACAAAGAGGGAAAGACAGGTAAGGAGGGAGGGAGAGAGGTGGAGAGGGAGGAAAATAAACAAAGAGGGGAGATATATAGAGGTGTGAGACCTATAGTCTAGGGAGAGAGGTGTGAGAGACATAGGGGGAGAGATAGGGGTGAGAGAGAGAAGAAAGGGAGAGAGAAAGAGAATTATTGACCTAGAAGAGTAATAAGGGATGGAGGAAGAGTTACACATGGAGGGAGTGAGAGACATAGGGAAGGAGGAGATAGAGAGGTGATGACATAGAAAGGGGAGGGACAGAGAAGAGGAGAGAGAAGAACAAAGAGAAAGAGATGGCTAAGGAGGGATGGAAAGGTAGACAAGGAGTGACTAAAAGACCTATAGAGGGAAGAGGTAGAGAGGTGAGGGGGAGAGAAGAAAATGAGAGAGAAGTTCACAAAGAGGGAAAGATGAGTAAGGAGGGAGGGAGGTGGAGAGGGAGAGAAATAATAGAGAGGGGAGAGATATAGAGTGTGAGACCTACAACCTAGGAAGAGAGGGGTTGAGAGACATAGGGATAGATAGGGTGAGAGAGAGAAGAGAGGGAGAGAGAAAGGAATTATCACCTAGAGGAGTAACAAGGGATGGAGGGAGAGGTACACATGGAGGTAGTGAGAGACATAGGGAAGGAGATAGAGAGGTGATGATGTAGAGAGGGGAGGGAGAGAGAAGAGGAGAGTAGAAGAACAAAGAGAAATAGATGGCTAAGAGGGATGGAGAGGTAGACAAGGAGTGACTAAGAGACCTATAGAGGGAAGAGGTAGAGAGGTGAGGGGAGAGAAGAAAATGAAGTTCACAAAGAGGGAAATATAAGTGAGGGAGGGAGAGAGGTGGAGAGGGATGGAAACAACTAGAGAACCTAGAGAGATATAGAGGTGAGAGACCTATATCCTAGGGAGACAAGGGTGAGAGACATAGGGGGAGAGATAGGGTGAGATAGTGGGTGGAGAGAGGTGGGTAATGAGACAAAGAGGGAGAGGTAGAAAGGTAAAGAGGGAAAGAGGGAGAGACCTAGATATGGGGAGAAGGAGAGATAGTGATCGAGAGAATGGAGAGAGATGGGAAGAAACAATAATAGAGGGAAAGAGAAGAAGAGAGAGGTAGGAAGGCAATGATATAGATGGGGGTAAGGAGGGAATGGAAGGTAGAGAGGGAGTGAGAGAGTGGGAGAGACCTAGATAGGAGAGAGAGAGAGAGGGAGAGAGAGAAAGGGAAGTATCGACCTAGATGAGTAACAAGGTATGGAGGGATAGGTATGCATAAGAGAGAGAGAGAGAGATTTTATGACGTAGATAGGGGAGGGAGGGAGAAGAAAGAATAGAAAGAGATAGCTAAGTAGGGATGGAGAGGTAGACAAGGAGTGACTAATAAACCTATAGAGGGGAGATGTAGAGAGGTGAGGGGAGAGAGAAGTGAGAAAGAAAATAGATGGATATAGAAAGGGAAGTATTGATAGAGGAGTAACAAGGGATGGAGGGAGAGGCATAAGAAAGGAGTAGATAGAGAGGTGATGACATAGAGGGGAGGGAGAAAGAAGAGGAGAGAGAGAAGAACAAATAGATAAAGATGGCTAAGGAGGGATGGAGAGTAGACAAGGAGTGAATAAGAGACCTATAGAGGGGAGACGTAGAAAGGTGAGAGGAGAGAAGAAAATGAGAGAGAAATTCACAAAGAGGGAAAGAGGGGTAAGGAGGGAGGGAGTATGAGACCCCTACTTTATGCACTTCTATTTTTCTTGTGATAGATGATATACTTGATAAATTTTGATGCGCATAGTATTTATGATGATGATACACACCTTATTTCCATGGATGGTATTGAGATATTATGGATGCCATGTTTCATCTTATTCATGTAATAATATGTGATACGGTTATTTGTGACTAATGCATTGTGAAATGATGTATTGTATATGATAGCTTATGATTGATCAATTGGTTTGTGATGATATGCAAATTATATGATGGATTTATTTTGGATATATATATATGTATATCGTATTGACACTATGAGCATGAGCATAACCTAAGCTAAACATGGTAGATCCACAAGAAATAAACCAAGATCTAACCGGTTAAGTCAAGCTCCCAATGAAATTCTTGAAAACATTAAGCAAAGAAGCCATTAAAACTAAAATATCAAAGAAATGCATAATGAAAACTAAGCTAATGACTCAAACCTCATCCCATTGGGGGATTGGTGTTGCATTGATATGGAATGTCAGCCCTTTCCCAATCTCTTGGTTGAAACAAGCTTTCAAATGGATACAATTGATGGAGATTGATGAAAATGGATGAAAGATAAGCTAAAATGAATGCAAAGCTTAACTAAAATGGATGCTAAATGCTAAAATGCTAATAGAGAATGCTCTAAAATTCACTATAGTGTAGTTACTCTAAATGAAAGTGGATCATTTTCTCGTAAAAATGAGGACTATTTATAGGAAAAAGAAATTGAATCAATGGTCAAGATTGATTTGATCAATCAATAGATGAAAATCAATATGGAGATGGCATGGATCAAGGATTCCAATCAATGGATGAAAATGCAAGTTGACAAGGATCAAGGATTTTAATCAATGGCTTGCATTGATTTGAAGAAGTACACTTCCTATAAATTAGGAAGTTGTTACAAGATATTTCCATTGGAGATAGTTTTTTAGGAAGGAATATTCCCTTTCAAGTGGGAGGATGAGAGAAATTAGCTAAATTGAATAATTAAAACATCATTTAATTGTGCATGATGGATGAAATAAGAATTTCATTAAACAATTGGGGTGGGGGGACTAGCTCAATTGGCTAAAGCATCCTGTTGTAGGCAAGAGGTCATGAGGTCTAGTCTCCCCCTAAACTTGTGGTACTAGAGGGCATGTCGTGCCAATGTTGCTAGTCACGCGAAAAAAGTTTATCAGGCACACTGCAGTTTATAGGGGGACAGATACCCAACCGATTCCTGTAGTCTAAAAAAAAAAGAATTTCATTAAACAATTAACTTATTTAATAAAAGGGGGATTAATGAAATTCAACTAAATAATTAAGATTATTTAATTAAATGAGAAGACATAAGAAATTTAATTAAATAATTTTCATTATCTAATTAAATAGGATGAAAATTAGTGTGGAAGAGGATGAATTAGCCAAATAGCATTGATAATTTTATTAATAGGAGAAAATGATAAATTTAATCAAGCAATGAAGATTATTTAATTAAACAGGTGAAAAGAGATGAATCCGGACAAAATGGTGTTAGTAATCAAATTGAGATGTGCAATATTGATCAGGATGATTTTAAGTGTCTACATTTTTCCCCTCTTTGAAGCGAAGTACCTGTAACATTGGTTCAAAGATCTAATGCGAATATGATCCTGATTTTGATGTTGATGATGGTGATGTAGAAATAGATATTGATGATCTCTTTGAGATGTTGATAGCTAAGGTAAAGTTGATTGATCTGATTGATTGATTGATAACATTGTTGAGGATTCACAACAATGCAAGGATAGTGTTGTCAAGATATGAACAACACGAGGATTGGTAAGGAAAGATATATCCCAATGATGATTGATTTAATAGATTGATCAATATTTTGCTAGCAAGGCTAGGAACAAACTTCGTTAGATGATTTGATATCAACAGAAAGATGGTTGGTTGTCCCCTCGAGAGATTGATCAGAAAATGAAATATTCAGATCGAACTCACAATAGGTGAAAATTAGACTTATGCTTTAGATGTTTGATATTTTAGGTCGCTTTTGAATCAAAGAGCTGCAACTTTTCATATTTTTGAGTTGAGGATGGGGTAAATGCCCCATTGTGCCCTCATGAATGAGGGATTGTTACCGTGCTAGATTATATATTGATGTAGGAAAGGTTTAGGATGTATAGACAGTCATCGACCATAGGTAGCCTCATGTATATTTTGATATATATTGCATAGATTCGATACTTGGATAGAAATGTTAGTAAAGATAGAAGAATAAGAAGATAAGATTGATAGAATGAGAAGAATGAAATGGATATTGACTAACCATTGTTTTGAGATTGATTCAAAAGTTCAACAAGCCTATGATTATTTTAGACTTTATTAGATATGGTGATGAGAGTGATGATTTGCTTGTTTTAGGGATTGGGATACTTCATCATATCATTCCTTATTTTTGATATAGTGCATAGACATGATGCATCGAGGCATTGCTAACCAAGATGGCTTTGTATCTAATGCAATGGACTTTGACTCTACAAACATATAGGATCATCCTTGCTCATACCTGACATACAAAAAACTCATTGGAATGTATTTTAGAAGTTTAAAACATTTCAAATCAAAGCATATGCAATAGTCAACATTTTTTTCAAAATGACCTCCCTACACACAACAAAGCAAGTATTCACCAAGTTTATATTACAAGAACATCCAACAAGCACATCAAATGAAAGATAATGATCAATGCACCATTCCTTTCTCTCTAAATCATTTCGATAGACATCATTGAGGGGTCCTTGGAATGGGTCAATAAGATAAATCATAATAAAAGATCAAAATGAACAAACATTCAATGTCATTCATATCTCTTGCCAAAGGATGTGTTTTGTTTTAA
Source organism: Sequoia sempervirens (assembly GCA_007258455.2). NCBI lineage: Eukaryota > Viridiplantae > Streptophyta > Pinopsida > Cupressales > Cupressaceae > Sequoia > Sequoia sempervirens. Next base: position 72,142,613 of record VDFB02000363.1, read on the forward strand.
GGATAAGTATCCAAAATGATTGCCAATGATAATTCCCATTGTAGGAAAGATGTATCATAGGACATGGTAGTGGATGTTGGTTGGTTGGATAGGTTCTTTGAAAGGCTTTTGATATAAGGTTTGATTGACATGTTTGATAATGATCAAGAGTTTTATTTTTTTATGTTTAAAGTTTTCTTTTGATGAATTGTTGCACTTGTTTTTGTTTGTGTTACCAAAGGGTGATGATGATTGATTTATTATGAATAGAAGTTTACTGTGGGTGAAAGTGAAATGGGAAGGGTGACTTTGGATTTTTTGAAATATTTCAATGTTTTTGATCTTTTGGGTGTATGTGAATGTTTAAGTTTCAGTTATTTGAAGTTGTTTTTGATTTTTGAATGGTTTATGAATGTTTTGGTTTCAAGTTTTTCAAATGTTTTTTAGTTTTCTAAGATTAGACTAAGACCTAAGGGGAAACTAACCTACACCTTGGGGGCTCATCAACGATGGTCTTGCCTACATTATACACGTAGAGACAACGTAGTTCAACCGACTCTGACCAGTAACTATTTATTGATGAGATATGACCATTGATGGATTGTCACATTATTGTGACAGACTCCTAAAGGACTGACCTAGTGACAATGTTAATGTCTTGGGGGCTCATTGATGATGGCCTTGCCTATGTTTAAGCTCAGAGACAACGTAGTTCGACAACCATGTTTTTGACTTTTTGACTTGTTTAGGGATTTTGATGTGTTTTGAATGTTTTCAAATTTTTGAGATGTTTTGAATATTTAGGATTTTTCACAAGATGTTGACAAGTGTATGGATATGTGACGATTTCAGTGATCAGTTTTGGGATTTTGTTGAAAACCAAGCTAGGATTGATTGATTTGATTGATAGATTACCAATAGTGATAACATTGGTGAGGATGCACAACAATGCAAGGATAGTGTTGAACAACACAAGGATTGGGAAATGATATATCTCGAGATGATGATGGATTGATTAGATAAGATAGATCAATATTTTGAAGCTAGGCTTAGAACAAAATATATTGGAATTATTTGATGTGACGTTGAAGTGTAAGGTAGATGCAACTGATATTGATTGTTTGGATTGATGTTTGATAAAAGATAGAGCTTGGTAAGGAACACCTTCTCGTCAAAATGTGCCATGGTCTAGTGATTTAGGTTTTTGCTTAGAAATGATTTGACCAATTTGATTTTGCATTTTGCAAATGTTTAGATCACCACATAAGTTACAGGATATAGCTTAAGATTTATTCCCAAAGCAAGATGTAAGCATCTACCTCGAGTTTCTAAGAATGTATGGAATGATATGGGTAGATGCATGGATAAATGAATGGATTGATGGATGGGTATGCAAAGGATGCCAATGATTATCTTGTGATAGGATAACATGTTTGGATAGAGTATGCCTCTTTGGACAATGCCTCATGGCTCATATAATGTTGGCTAGGATAGGATCAATGATAGTGACCCATGTAAAGATGTTTACCATAAGCAACTATGAAGTACATATCAAACCTTTGCCACGATCAAGATAAGTTAGATTGGATAAAAAGTGTATTGGATAATGAATCATGGATTTACTATGGATAAGATGGATGGAATGCAGGATTTATTATGGATGGGATGAGATGCTTCCACCTGAAATGGTGCACATAGATGCTCAATTCTACTCATGACACATTTTTTCTAGGCTTTCATCATGGTACTTGTCCAAAGCGCCACCAAAGTGGTTTTCACTAGAGGACAATTTTTTGCTTGACTATTTTCTTGATTTTTTGAAAGTTTATGCTTATGTTGAACAACTCGGTGGTGTTGATGTAGATGTTGCTGGTGATGATATAGATTTTGTTGCTATCATGATGTGCTAATGATATCCTACTTGGAGGAGTTGTTTTGCTAAGACACAGGCCCTTGAATGTAACCCTTGGATGTTTTTGGACCTTCTTTATCAATACTGGAGTTAACCTTACCTAGATGCGCACATCGTGATAGAGTACCCTTAGAGTCCTTATGATAATGAGTTGTTGCCAATACACAGTCAATACAAGAGTTGGATACCATGGATGTTGAAGTGGATGGTGGAATGCATTGAGGGATGCAAGATGCAAATGGATTGGTTGATAGTTTGGAATCTTGATTCTCCAAACTTGGGATGATGAGAAATGATGGGTGGATATGAAGATTCGATTAAGACCAACTTCTTGATATACCTTGTAGGTCTCTCTTGAAGCTTTCTTTTGTATCAATGTACATTTTTGATGGATGAACTTCCCTTATTGATTTTTTTCCCATAGTTTATTTGAATAATGGAGTGTGATTGGGATGATTTTCTTTATTTTTCTTTAGTATCCATTTGAATTCTTCTTGTCCATTTTTCTTTGCCCATTCTCTTACTTCAATAATTTTCTCTTTTTGATATAGACCACTTTCTTGTGTTTGGTCCCAATTAGTGGGTGGAAAGATGTGTGGACAACGATTCATGATATGAATGGTTGGAGTGCTAGTAGCCATTTCATCATAAGGACTCTTCATGCTCCCCATGTTGCTGTTTGCACTAGATAAAGTTTCCCCTAGTATTATGGGAGTATTACTGACATGATTTGATTATGTTGCTAAAAAACCATTTCCTTGTTGTTCAAGATTGTTTAGCTTTGTTGATTTTCAATAATGTTTGGTATCCTCATACTCACTTTCTTCAATCTATATGGAGGATGAGTCTAATTTTGATGCTTCTTCAAAAGGTTTTGATGCTTTACAATCCATATAGGAGTCTTCCTCATGATCCATTTCTTTTTGCTCTTCAAAGGATGTTTTTGATTTACCATCCATGTAGAGGTCTTCTTCATGATTAATTTTTGATATTTCTATAGAATTTTCTATGCCTATATCATGTGTAAGGATATTAAGAGTAGGGGACTCTTGTTCCTTGGTAATGATATCAAGAGTATGAGACTCGTTTTTTGGATGAAGATCATCTACATGTCCATTAGGAGTAGGCATCTCATGGGTAGATGGAGGAGTATGTGATATATGGATATGGTCATTATTTGTGACATATTGTATGGATTGGAGAATACCCATTAGATCATGGTAGTATCTTGGAGATATGGATCCTTGATCTTGACTCTATGTGGTGTTATCTTCAATATGCTTTGGTTCATGTTCTTGACATGGGTCAATTTCAAAGGATGGATTTTTTGTAAAGGTTTCTTGAATGTCTTCATTATGCATGGGTATTGGCTCATTATTTTCTCAATCTGAAAGTGAATTTGGATCAAGTGTTTAATTAAGGATTTCTTCAATATTGGCAACCATGAGTTCAAATGATGTCAATATGTCTTGGAAAGGACCATTGCTAGACTTTGGTGAAAGATGTTGATCATGCTTTGGAATAAATTCTTGAGGTATGTCATCTAACTCATTGGGTGTTGTAGAGACATTGTCAACATGATCATTGGCAGATGAATCTTGAATTTTATCCTCAATAATTGTGGTAGAAACCTTATCAATGTCTTCAACCATGAGATCAAATGATGTTAAGATCTCTTGAAATGGATCATTGTTAGGTATTGGTGAGGGATTTTGATTATGATTATGAAGTGACTCTTGAAGTATGTTGATTGGATCGTTAGATGAGGTAGAAACATCTTCAATGTATTCATTGATGGTTAAATCTTGATCATTGTCTTCAACAGTTATTTCTCTTTGATCAATAAGTTCTTGGATGAAATTTTTGAGTTTAATACAATTTGATGTGTCATGACCTTTTTCTCTATGATATTCACAATAAGCCTTGTCATCGTAATATGAGAATTTTAAGATAGGTTCGTAATTACCAAATGGTTTTGGAAGTGTTATAAGTTTAGCATGGACTAACGTGATTAATGACAATTTGATTGGATCCACTAAAGCAGTGCATTCATGTTTTGTGATGGTGTTGTTATCTTGTGAAGCTTGTGACTATTGTAGTGATTAATCTTGTTGTGATTGATCTTGGAGATGTGGTGATTGATCACGTTGTTGATGTTGTCCTTCTTGATATCCAATGTCTTGATGTTGGAGATCTAGTTGTTGATGTTGTGGTTCTTAATATCCAATATCTTGATGTTGGAGATGTGGTTGTTGATGTTGTGGATACAAATAAATGTTTTGATGATTTTGATGAAGAGTGTATTGATTTAGGGGTAGAGACATTTATTGGAGAAGTGTATCATCTATTTTGGTAAGTGAATTTAGGGAAATTTAATGTTGCAGATATTGATCTTGATATTGATTTTGAAACCCTTGATGTTGTCGTAACACTGCTTGATGTTGTTGTGACCCTTGATGTGGTTGATTTTGATATGGTATTTGAATTGGTTGAGGTGTGAATAAATACATTCTATAGTTCACCAAGTGTGGATTTAACATGCTCGGATTTGATATGTTTGTACTTGGTATGTTCATGTTTGACATTTATTGATTTGGTGAGATAACATTTGTTTGATGAAGACTCGTGATTTGATCATTTGGTTGATAAATTGGTAAGTTTTGACATTGATTTAAATCTACCATGTGACATGGTGTTCCAAATTTTTGATCAGGAATACCCCCATTTTTTGTGTCATTGAAGTTTGTAGGATATGATGACCTCATGTATGGATTATATGGTGGAGTTATGAAACCTCTAGGATCAAATTCTTGCATTGCAAGGTTTTGTTGGTTTGTATCACTCATGATTACCGATTGGGGTTTTGTTCCATGTCTCTCTTGTGTTTTGACCTTGTTGTTACCATAAAACTTGGATCAACCTTGGGAGTAGTGTGGTGTGATTTGTATAATTGAAACTCTTGATTTAATAAATTTTTTGTAGAAATAAACCTCTAAGGTGTTTTGACCTTGTTGTTACCATAAAACTTGGATCAACCTTGGGAGTAGTGTGGTGTGATTTGTATCATTGAAACTCTTGATTTAATCAAATTTTTGTAGAAATAAACCTCTAAGGTGTTTAGGACCATGATGTGAATGATAAAAGAATGATGATGTGAATGATGAACTCCTAATTTTGGACAACACTAGACTTTAAGGTTTGATGTTTGTGTTTTGATAAGGATGCTAATGAACTTGTAAATCCTAAAAGTAGACTCGAGACTTTAGGATAAATTAATTCAAAAGGATGTTGGATAATCTAACTAAATGTATGAAAAAATGATTCATTCCCAAGCATATAGCTAAACTAGGTGTTTTGCTGATGAAAATCTAAGTCTAGGAGCTTTTTGTGTCCAAAATTTAAAGTTGTTGGTGAGATGAAATGTCAAATGTTTTGATATGAATGTGATGATTGATCCTAATGTTTGAACCTAAGAGTGACTTTGTTTACAAGATCAAGGTGTTGAAATACATGCTTTTCCCTTGGAGTGTTTAGACCAATATTTATTTGATGGTAGAACTTTGATACAATGTTTTGGAGGTGCATTTCCTTGTTTTTTCTTTTTGTGTTGTTTTGGAAGTCAAGATGTTTTGGAACATAGGACCAATGAATACCTAATTTGTGAGTCCAATTGAGTTAAGTTTTGATTAATGAGATTTATTTTACCACATCAAATTTCTTGATAAAGTTTAAACTAAGAATTTCTATGACAAGGAAAAATGATTTCAATAAAATCTTGACATTGTGGAAATCAAAGATCTAAGCCATAGTTCCCTAGGTTAACTTTGATAGAAGTGAGTAGAGATATGTTAAAATATATTGGGAAACTACTAATATATAATTTTGATAAAAACAAGATATATTTAGAAGTATGCAACAATATATTGTCCTTCAAGTGCACTCACATATAAAAAAAGGGTTTGAAATTTTTGGCCATGTTGACGTTTGTTTGAGTTGTTTGGATGCCAATCAACACATTTAACTATCTCAATAGGTGTGGGAGATATTTTTTAAGTCTTCTTCCACAAGACTTACTAGTTTGGCTCAACAAAATCAGTCAATTGACAATCTAGAGGAATAAAGGTACACCACTTCTTAGTAGGATTACCTCACCTCCAAAGGAATGATTTTAAATCCAAAACTATAGAGGGGTCAAATAGGCCATATCAAAAAAATGTATCGTCTTGATACACCTAACTTTGTACAAGAGAATGAATTCTTAAGCTTTATGCCTCAACTATAAATTGGACATGGTAAGTAACTTATGGGAGTGGTGCACCTCCCATGCACTACTTCAAATGACATTTCAAAAAACTTGGTTGGACTCTAGACATAAAATTTTAGTGACACCATGAACACCATAGGTCTACTTTAGATAGGAGACACTAAATTCTCTAGCTTCCCCTAAGTGACCCATTTGTTCGCATGAGAGTAGGCCTGCAAGGTATAACATCCGCAAATTTGTGCTACTTTGGTTTTCTCACACTTTATATAGCCCACTAGTAAACGTGCTTGAAGGTCACCATGATTTTTCCATTGCAGGATGCATCTCAAGGTAGGCCCTCTGTAATAAAAGAAAAGGAATGCTATTTCTCTTCACCCAAGATCACACAAGGAACAAGAGGAGAGGATACGTAGCAAGCCTTTGGGTGACTCAATTTTTTTGTAAAATTAGAGTGTTTCTCTTCACCCAAGATCACATGAAGTGCAAAGGGAGATGATACACACTAAAATTTACACAATCAAGGCAAGCAAAGAGGACAATGATTCATTTTAGTGCACCAAAAGTAGATGTTATGTTCATTTTAATAGCACCAAAACTAAATGTGAGTTTGTATTGTTCAATTTTAAACCAAATTGAAGTGTGAGGATGTTTGGGTTCAGTTTTAAGCCAACTTTGAAAAACTCATAGCATTATAAATTCTTAAGCCCAAATTGAAAGTTATTTACTTTAAAGCATGAAATAAAAAAAGCTCTTAGGTCATCCTTTTCATAAGTATTTAGGAATACTTTGAAAAATTAGAAAAAGATAAGCGTTAATGAACACTTTTTCTTCAATCCATGCTCCAACTGTTAGATGCAATCAAGAAAACAAGAATATGTTAGGTTAGACAAATGATTAAGCATCAAAACCCTACAACCTAGACCAAATTGCAATGTGATTTGACTTTAGGTGCACAAAGGGAAAATTTAACTCTACCAAAATTTAAAAAACACCCACACCATTACATAGAGCATGGAATTCTACCCCATTTAAAAAAAAAATCTTTGAAAAGGACCACCGTATGACCAAGTTATGACAATTTGAACATGGAGTGCAACAACGAAAGAACAATTGCACCACTGTTTGACAGTTGTGTCACTATTTTACAATTGTGTCACTATATCAAACAATTACATCGCTATATAAAATAATTGCGCTCCAATGGACACAATTGCATTGCTTTGCCTCAGACAATTGCATCGCTGGGTCGTGTAAGTTGTAAAACATGAAAAACTCATAGAAAATTGGTCAAATCTAGTTAGTAAAACCCTCCTAGCACCAAAATGTGAGCATGATCATAACCTAAGCTAAACATGGTAGATCCATAAGAAATAAACCAAGATCTAATTGGTTAAGTCAAGCTTCCAATGAAATTCTTGAAAGCATTAGGCAAAGAAGTCATTAAAACTAAAATATCAAAGAAATGCATAATGGAAACTAAGCTAATGACTCAAACCTCATCCCATTGGGGGATTGGTGTTACATTGATGTGGAATGTCAGACCTTTCCCAATCCCTTGGTTGAAACAAGCTTTCAAATGGATGCCATTAATTGAGATTGATGAAAATGGATGAAAGATAAGCTAAAATGGATGCAAAGCTGAACTAAAATGGATGCTAAATGTTAAAATGCTAATGGAGAATGCTCTAAAATTCACTATAGTGTAGTTACTCTAAATGAAAGTGGATCTTTTTCTCATAGAAATGAGGACTATGTATAGGAAAAAATAGCTAAATCAATGGTCAAGATAGAGTTGATCTTGATCAATGGATGAAAATCAATAAGAGGAGATGTCATGGATCAAGGATTTCAATCAATGGATGAGAATGCAAATTGACAAGGATCAAGGATTTTAATCAATGACTCACATTGATTTGAAGAAGAACACTTCCTAAAAATTAGGAAGTTGTTACAAGATATTTCCATTAGAGAGAGTTTGTTAGGAAGGAATATTCCATGGGAATATTCCCTTGCAAGTGGGAGGATGAGAGAAATTAGTTAAATTAAATAATTAAAACATCATTTAATTGTGCATGATGGATGAAAATAGGAATTTCATTAAACAATTAACTTATTTAATAAAAGGGGGATTAATGACATTCAACTAAATAATTAAGATTATTTAATTAAACGAGAAGACATAAGAAATTTAATTAAATAATTCACATTATCTAATTAAACAAGATGAAAATTAGTATGAAAGGGAATGAATTAGCCAAATAACATTGATTATTTGATTAATAAGAGAAAATGATAAATTTAATTAAAAAATGAAGATTATTTAATTAAATAGTCGAAAAGAGGTGAATCAGGATGAAACCGTGTTAGTAATCAAATGCAGATGTGCAATATCTATCAGGACGATTTGAAGTGTCTACAAACACCTTTCATTAAGTGTATAGGGATTTAAATACTGATGGAATTAATGGGGAGTCACTTAGCCACTTGTGTTGTTTGCATGTAAAAAGACGTAGGCATGAAATCCTATGGTTATTGGTCATTATGTTGAAATATGTGATTTTCAAGTGTTATGTGGTTATGTTATGTGCAAGTTTAATTTGCAATTTTTTAAATGTGATTTTTGAGTGTTTTTATGTGGTTTGGGGTGTATTTCATGTGTTATAAGTTGGCCTAGGACCTAAATGTATAAGTTGGAATGTTGTTTTTGTCATTTGTGACCTTATAAAAAGTGTTTAAACAATCCTTTTACCCCCGCTCATAAAAGTGGCGAAAATGAGAGGGTGGTTGGGTGGCTGTGTTGGTTATGGGAGGAAGTTATCTCTCCCTCCTCTTTAAAACTCCTGCATGGAGAGAAGGTTACCTTGCTCATTTTTTGTTTTGGAATTTTTTGTTCTTTGTTTTGGAGTTCTTGAAAGGGAGAAGAGGAGAGAGTGTTGGGAAGAGGAGGAGGCCAAAGATAAGGCTTGGAGGAGAAGGGTATCTATCCAAGAAAGTCTTTGTTGGGATAATAGCAATTTCAGGTATTCTTCTTCTTTGATGTTATGCACTAATGTGTAAAACTTGTTTTACAGGGTTTTGATTTGAGGGTTTCTTGATTTGATGTGATTTTTTGTATGTTTTGTGTTGTCCCTTTCCTTGTGTGCTTTTTAGGGGAGTTTACCCCCTCTTGTGAAGAAGAGTCTTTGGTCCTCCATGTGTACGGGTTCGAGTTGGTGTGGCCCCCATACATAGGGGCATTTTTTATTTAGGATATGAGTATCCATTGTGGGTAATGGCCATTACCATGATATGAGTACCCTTGCATATATGGGAATATGAGTATCCCACTTCACTTTCTAAAAATTGGTTGTTGGGAGGAATATGGGTGTTGATATGGTTGTGGTATTGATGTGGCATTGATGTGGTGTTGGTGTGGGGTTTATGTGGAGTTTTATTGTGGAGATTTGATTATGATGTTTATGCATACATGTTCCCCATTTCAGGTTGAGCCCCTTCTCCTCCTACATGGTTTCCCCCTTGTGGCAAACCAATGTGTTAGATATGTGTTTATGTATTTGGGAAGGGTTTGATGTGAAGATTTGTTGTGTGTATATGTGAATTATTTTTGTGTTTATGTCTTGTGTTGAGTTTGTCCATGTGGCTAAGTGATTACCCTAGGCTCAGGGGTGGGTTGTCTCACAACCCTATGGATGGGTGGAGAGCTCATTGGCATATTGTGGTTTTTTTCTCTTTTTTTCCCTTTCAAGATTCGGATGGAGTTTTGGAGGATGTGTTTGGAGTTGTTTGAATCTATGGGTGGAAAATCAAATATGGATTGAGATTAATGATGGAATTTTTGATGTATTTTGTGGATCTAATATTAATGGATCAAGATTGTATCATTTGTTGTTATTGTATTTGAAGCTTGTAACTATGAATTCTATTTTAGGAAAGAAAATCAAAGTTACTTCTTGTGCAAGCAAATGTGTTGGTTGTTTTATTGGAAGCAAATGTAATTTTAAAGAGTAATAGAAAGATTGTTATTTACACTTATTGTTACTTTGTATAATAAAATTAATATGGATTAGCGGATGTTCTAACATTCTTTTAATATTTAGTTGTTTAAAAAAATAATTGCATTGATATGCATATATCATGGACTATGTTTCCTTGTGTTGTTAGTTTTGATAAGGGTTTGCATTGGAAAGAAAACTTGGGAGTTTTATGGGTTGAAAGAAAGTTTTAGACTTCTGTAGAAAACAAAACCTTTGCAAAAAAAAAATCTAGGTTAGATCAAATAACTCAGTAAAATAATATTGAGTGTTAACAATATACAATTTAAGGATATAGTTTTCTTGTGATCGTTAACAACCTGCAAAAGAGATTAATAAATACCAAAACTAAGGAAAAGAATGAGGTTTTGAAAATTTAGACTCGTTCCAAGATAAACAAACATTAAATCAACCTGTTCTCCAATTCAATAACAATGTTAAGTGCCAACAATGTATAGTCCTGAATGTACATGTAATCGCCTATTCATTTACTAGTCTACAAAAGTGATTAATAAGTTATTGAAACCTAATATAAAAATCAGAACCTTAACGGGGAATTTCTGAATAGAGTAGTTGAGAAAATGCCTCATGAACTGAGTGCTCGGCTTGTGAGGCTGCCGCCATAGAGCCGTGGTCTAACCATGAGATGGGGGAGTGATTAAGACATTCCCTGCTATAATACATCAGTCCAATAAAATAAAACTTACCTCTATCACTTCAAGTTTAGATGATAAGTCAGTGTCTACTAATTCTAAACAAGCAAACTAAAGTTTTGTAGCCTTTAAATTCTTCACGTTGGATCTATTCTTTGAGAGAGTATTATGATCAGGCCGACTTTAGGCAAGTTGTGCCATAATAATGTAATTAAATGCAAAACTATGCACCATAATAAGCTTCAAGAAGATCATTTTAAGAAAAAATAATAATATCAAATTAAGTCTTATGTTCCTTTGGAAATATTAAAATATATACATTTAGCAATTTAAATTTTAATCATGTATAATGAATGGATTAATTTAGGAAGTGGTAGGTGCATACTTTTTTATTCAAATAATTGTGAAAAAGACATTGAATAAGGCATTTAAGATAGCAATAACTACTTAAAAATTAGAATTGAGAATCTATTCTAATTGAGTAAATAATAGTTTTAATAAATTCAATTTTTTTCCAAAATTTTAATGAGGAAATTAACCTTTGATTATAGTTTGATCCTTGTACACCTAATTCAAGTTATGAAGAGAATTCAAATTGCTAAATTTAACAAATAGGTGGACTTTTGATTATCACTTAGATTTTAGTTTTAAGGAAAATCAAGTGTTTAAGTTATGATAATGAAAATTATTTATCATTGATGTTATAATGGTGTTAGGAATATCTTTTAAATTTGTTTTATACTTGTATATTTCTTTAAGATTCTTATTTAATGTAGCTTTTCTTATCAATTTTAAACTCTCAATAATTGAGTTTTATTATACAATAATATTTTCCTTTATCATTAAAGAATAGATTGTAGTTAGGAAAGATGGGTAGATGTTGTTCACAATTGAACAATTTAAAAGAATAATCTTTGTTATGTCCTAGAACCTATTAGAACAAAAAGAAAACTAGGATAGTTAAAATGATGGATGACATTGTAAACTTGATGTCATAAATTTTAGATTAACTTTAGAACTCGTAGAGGTTGTAAGTTGAAAATTTTTGGTAGTTTTGTTTGTTTTAAGTTGGGAAAATTTTAGGGCATGATAGGGAGATAAGTGGAGAGGGAGGGAAATAACTAGAGAACCAGAAGAGATATAGAGGTGAGAGACCTACAACCTAGGGAGACAAGGGTGAGAGACATAGGGAGAGATAGGGGTGAGAGAGATAGAGGGGAAATATGTGGGTAAGAGATAAGGAAGGAGAGGTAGAGAGGCAAAGAGGGAAGGAGGGATAACCTAGAGATGGGAAGAGGGAGAGAGGGAAGGAGGGAGAGGAAGTGATCCAGAGAATAGACATAAATGGGAAAGAAACAATAATAGAGGGGGAGAGAAGAAGAGAGAGGTAGGGAGGGAAGGATATAGAAGGGGTAAGGAGGGAAGGCAAGGTAGTGATGCAGAAGCATCCTTGGTTGTAACTAAATCCTATATCAACCAAAAAAATTCTTTTCTTGCATTTCATTCAATAGTAGTTTTAGAATTCCATTCTGCATTTCACCACATTATTGTTTCTCAACTCATGGAGTGGGATATAGCATGTACATGAAGTCATCTACAACATATATATTTCAGATCATTTGCATTTGTTTTTAGAAATTTATCACTCCTAGAATTTCACTGTGGTTCACAGTTAGAGCATTTGGGGCAGACTTGGTCAGATTTCTTAGTGCAAACCTATTCCAAAATGTGTAGAGCTTAATGGGACATCATGTGAGAATTTTGGGTCTAATGGGATCTATCTTGGAGATTCACAATTAATTTTACTTAGCAAAGAATTATCTTTTGATTTTTTGAGGCCGACCTTTACATTAATCATTCATCGGGTTGGTCAATGCTTATGGCTGACTCGAACCTTTATTGGAGCTGGAGAATCATATTTAAGATCATTTGTAATTCATTGTAATCATTCATCAATAGTTAGTTAGGATTCTTATGATTAGAGTTTAGATATTTTTTATTTGCCCTGTTGAGGGACTATAAGAAGGCCTTTAGCTAGTTGTAATGTTGAATGCCCTTGTGGCAAGCCTGTGAGCCCTAGTTGTTTTCCCATGAGGCATATGTTGCATGTAAGATTTCCAATTCAATAAATTTTCATATTTGCAAAATACTTTCTTATGTTATTTTTGTTGTGTTGACTCTAAGCTGCACGATTTAGATTGTTCCTTCTAAACCCTCTATATGTGATTGCACCAAGTGGTATCAGAGCGAGTTTACGAGTCCTAAAGGAATTCCTTGTGGTGAACAGATCATCAAATTGAGGTAGACTATTGTATAAGAGTGAATTTTCACCCCATGTGCAAATCTTCTTTTTTACTTTATCCACCTTAGAAAACCAAGTTCAGAGGCTTAATTCCACCTAATCCCACTGCTTGCGTCCCACTTGGCACCTATTTTGAGTGTTGGTGGAGGCGTTTCTGTCGAGGACACCCGCGTGACACACAGACATCTGCGCAACGTGCTTAGGTCCTTGGCATATTCCTGTGGCTGAACCTGTAGAGGCATTACTTTTCTCATTGGAGGTGAAGTTGTAACACCCCCTTCGGTCGACCAACCCTAATATGGTCATTTTTCTCCATTCCTCCTTCAAATTCATCCCTTCAACATGCATTCAAACTTCTTCACTTCACTCTCAAGCCCACTTTCACTCACTCCAAGCATTCAAGCATTCCATTGCAGCCAAAAAAAAACTCCATCACTTCAGTAGAGGAAGTTTGGGACCACACCATTGCAACAGAGGCTCAAGTACTCTCATATTCTCCCCCAAGCTGCCTTGAGTGCTCTTGGTGGAGGTGGTAAGCTTCCCTCTCCTCTCCTCTATCACTTGGTTGAGTAGCATAACACTATTTTGTAGTGCTTCTTTTCTCTTTAATGTATTTCTTCCTTTATCTTGTTTCCTTGGCTATCTGTGGAGGTGGAAATACCTAAATGGGGGTCTGACTAAGGCAGACCCCTATACAACCACCCAATATTCTCCTCTCTGTATGTGTGTAGGAGTACGTGCTTCTCGAGGGATTAGCTAGTGAACGAATTCCTTGGTGAGACTCTCCTTACTCTCTTTACTCTTGTGTATTTGCTTTATAATATTAGAGAGTATTTCATTTACTTAATCATATCATTCTAGCCCTTTAGTTAATCAACTGGGCCATTAGCTAGTTTTATTTGTTTGACCTAGTCTTCACTATTGTCTGACCGTACAGATGCCAACGCAATTTTGAGACACCAGAAACCGTGCTTTCATCCTTAGATAGAGAGCTTCCTGAGGCATAGTGTTAGACCTAAAAACCGGCTAGCCTAGCCCTCTCCTATGTTTCAGGTCTATAGAGTAACTGAGAGGCCTCACGGTCCTCGTTACTCTCGCCTCACATTTCCTTACATTACACTTAGCTGAGGTAAGTTAGGGAAGCCTCTCGCATCTTGACCCTTTGTAACCTAGGGTCTTGCACGTGGTGGTCCCCCTCTCTTACAACTACATGTTTTTTCAACTGATTACCAACTGTGAGGCAGTTGAAACCCTTGTAGCTAGATCACTGAATTAAGGCAGTTGCACTGAATTTGAGGGAAGAGATGCTGCCAAGGAGAGTGCCTACTATGGAAAATGTCACTGGAAGAATGGATGAAATGTTGGAAATGGTGCATGAAATGTGAGTGGATAGTTGGGTGTAGTAGAAGAAGACCGAAGGTGAGGCCTAAACCCTAGACATGAGGATGAAAGTGATGATGAAGTATATCATGTTACAAATTAAATTGAAGAATACCTAGGTGAAGAAGAAGAAGAATCAGATTAGATGAAGATGTTGAAGGCTATCTCAAAAATTGGTAAGCAACCTAGAGTTGAAATTCAAAATTACATGGGAAATTTAAACCCTAAAGAATTTATTGATTGGATAAATGAAATGGAGGAAAATTTTGAATATGAAGAAATAGAAGATCCAGAAAGAGTCAAATTTTTGAAAACAAAGTTGCAAGGCCATGCTACTTTATAGTGGAAAGAAGTTCAATTGGATAGAAATAGAAGAGGAAAGGAGAAAATCATCAAATGGGATAAAATGGTGATGTAATGGCCCGCCAAGTAACCCCAAAGGATACTAATATATATAACATTTATGGCACCAATTTTTTTTTAAAAGTACTTACATACATCATAATAATTATATACCATATGAAATGAAAACTAAACATGAACTACATACAACAAATCCCTCGAGTTTACTTGACTGCATTACTTTTCACAACAACATTATTACATCACATGAAAGGTAGTATACACCAGTATTCATAAGATAACATGAACATGGTCAACACATTAATCAAAGGTTACAATATTACAATGCCGCTTCCCAACATGAATGGGGAAGATACAATAAAATAGAATGATACATTTGAAATGAAGGAGTACAAAGCTGCAATACTGGATTCAACTCAGGATCAACTTAGAAGTCACTGCAAGGTACAATTTCGTATTTCTCAATCGATGATTGGGGACCCAATGGGATGCATAGCACGTTCCACCCAACCACGTGGACCCAAAGGCCCACCCCCCATGCTAAGAGATGACAAGAAGGAACCCCAACTAAACCATCATACAAAACAAGGATACAAGACTTCAAAACAAGATCCACAATAACATAAGGCAATCTCAACACAAGATATAACCAACACAAAATGTGCCCAACATAAGGAATAACCAATAAAGCATCAACATACAAATGCCAACATGTGCTTCTAGAGACTCAAGAATATCATAGAGGGAAACAAAGCATACTTGGTTGTTTAAGGAAGAGTGTCATCACAATGTTGCATGGGTTACCCTGGCGAATCTTCCTAGGCCCCGGCCCCCAACTTGGGTTACCCTGGTGACCTCTTACGAAACCCGTCCCCACATGCAATCCAATGCGGCATTGATTATCTTTCATAAGGACAAGACAATGATTTTTCCATTACAGGCCTTCTCAACTCATCTCAAGCCCATACAAGCACTTCAGCCATGAGTGAGGCATTCACTTATATCTTGTTAATGTGTGATTCTATCCAAAACCCCTAATTAAATATTAACATTTTCACTTGATTAATAAACTTCCAATGAGTTACCCTGAGACCACTTCCGAGTCTCAGCCCCCATTGAAAGCCACTCCCCTTATGAACAACAAAAATCAAAAGACACTATCAGGGTAAGCCCCATGCACAACATATAAAGCCACATGATAATTTGCATTAAGCAAGACATACACAATTCTACACAAAATCTTCATAACGAAACTATTTTCAAGTGCAAGGATAAACCCATAACATCAAATAGATCATACGAACAATAGTTCTCAAAGAACCAAAAGTAAAGGCCAATAATAAAGCAACACCTTCTTTCCCTTTTTTTTTTTTGAAAGAATGATAATTCACTAAAACAAGGGTTTCCCAACAAGGTGGCAACAAAACTTGATCACAAAATCAACATCAAACTCAAAGCCACAAACAACCTCCATAAATAAAATTCATCATAAACTCCAAAATTGCACACAAAATGTCAAGAATAGAATAAAAGTGACAACATTACAAAGAGACCTATAGACTTAACCAGAGCTAACATACACAATTTTGTCACAAAATTAGTTGGGTATCCAAGGGAGACCTCTATTTCTTCCTCACAAGATACCCAACCACAATTTAACCAACAAACTTACAGTTTGATTAACATCATCATACAAAATCCATCTCAAAACAAAACCAAAATCCTACCAACATCCAACATATGCAAAAGCAAGTCACAACTTGATCCTAATGATCAACCCAATGAGCAATCAATCAAGCAACCATGAAACACTACTTAGAGCACAACTCACAATTAAAAACAATCATGGATAACTTCATAAATAACAATATCATCCACCTTTTATTTATTTATTTTACTCACTACAAGGACAATCTAGTCACTAAATTATATACACATAACTAACAAATGATTTCCTAATATAATATCCATACAAAAATATTAATTGTCATAGATAAACTTATCTATTAAAACCAACTACAAAATAATCTTAAGAAAACAAAATCAAAACCCTCATTTTCCCCTAGAATACTTCAACACTCCATCGCCAATTCTTTTCTACTACCATGATTTCCTTTAGTAACTATATAGCCTACTGGAAGTGATCTATTATAGAATTGATATGGGTCTTTCTTCATTCCTAATAAGGTTCATAAAATTAGCAAGTGGTTATATTAAAACTATGAAAAATTCCTTATGATTATTTAACAAGTCACTTCATTCAAAGTGATCTAATAATAAATCTACTTCCACTAGAACAATAACAAGATTCATTATAAAGAAACACTAAATAAGAAGATCCTCGTAATTACTCGATGAAAAGAATTCCTCCTATAGAACAATTTCTAACTTTCTAATATTGACAACTTGATTCCCTACTACCTTTCCATTTCATTTATCAAAATTTCTAATTAACCAAATATTAATTAGTCCATAGATTGACAAGGGAATCATAGAGGCTATTTAATTTACTACACTTTTTACAAGTCTAAAAGTTGCAGCTATGATAGGTTGCTTATGGTTTCAGGGAGGCTATTTAATTTTGTACAATGCCTCAGTTCTAATTGTTGTAACTGTGATAGGTTGCCAAGTATATTAGAAAGTGAATATTGGAATTTGGAAGTATTGCCATCTACTTACATTATTATTATTATTATCAAGTGTTGCAACTGCGATAGATTGTTACCAGAATCAAGCAGGTTATTTAAACATTTAAATTTCCTTTCATGTTCAAGTGTTGCGGCTGAGTCTGGTTGAAATGAAATCAGAGAGATTATTTAAACTTCTACTACGCTCTATTTTCGAGTAGTGCAGAAGTGATAAGTTGACAAAGGAGTCAGCAAGGTATTTTAAACCTCTATAGTCTTCTATATTCAAGTATTGCATCTGTGAGAGATTCCCAACGAATCGGGGAGAAACAAAGTAGAGATTAAATGGAGTACAAACCACAAGACTGAAGGGAAGGAGAAACGTGACTTATGAGTAGGAGAAATAATATACAAATTTTCTTTTTTGTATAGGCACAACATAACGGGTTCGAATGAAATGCAATATAAAGAAGCATAGACAAGGTACGTATCATACTAAGGCTTATATCTCCGACAAGCTAAGTAGTTTCTACAAACCAGAGACTAGAAGGCGAAATAGCGCATGGTTGGATACTCTAGCTATTGTCGATCTGGAGCCTGACATTCGACTGCTATATGGAACATACCACAATGCCTTTAAAACTAAACCAGACTCTTATCATGCTAGCCGTACGCCACAAGGAGATCATCCATCATGGATAGACTGCACAGAAGGAATGTAATTGCACAACATACTACGGAATACAAAGTTATTCGATGCATGACTTACTTCAAACTGCAAGACACAATGAAGTTTATGAAACCGCTTAGTTCAGATTCAACAGGAACACAAGATGCTATAATTTCATTCGCAGAAGATATGGTAGAGGACGAAACACCAGAAAGTTATTAAAAAATAAAAAGTGACAAGATCCAAGAAGATTGTATGGCAAATTGATTGTGAGGACTATAGAACATAAAGGGGCTAGTTCAACCTTAGCCTTAGTAGGGAAAACATCATGCAGATCATCGATGGCTAAAGCAAAATATTGATCAGGGAGAGATAATCCGTGGGGTTTGCCAACGAAAGAAGAGAAACAAGGCACCGACCTGATACGCATCCATGAGGTCTCCGGTGAAAATAAAGGACAAGCATGATGCACGACACCACCCTCTAAGGTTGAAGAGACTTCCTAACTAAAGCAAAAGAATAAATGTATTTCAAGATCACGCTTCCACCCAACCAGAGAAGGCAGCGAGTTCATCTAAATACAATTATAGACTTAGAGCCGATAACATTCAGCTGTAAGAATTGAAAGCATGGGTAAAAGCTACAATGTTTATAATACAAAAACCAAGTACATCAAATGTTCAAAAAGGGAAGCTTGAAAGCACCGTAAGTAAGCACACATTACAAGAAGTGCAAAATTACACAGGGTCAAGGATATAGTGTCAAATGGAAGATTTAACTCAAGAGATAAACAAAATAGGCGAGTACCTTGAAACTTCTAGAGAGTACATTTTGCAGAGGTAATGCCAAGTTCCACAACTGTTCCTGTTTCTAAATGCGTACCCTTCACAGGGTTGCATGTTGGCCTTGCATTTTGATCTCCTCCTCAAAATGGAACGCTTAAGCATGCAGAACCACCATGCCACTATACATGTAGAACCGCCATGCAACTCCCAAAATTCCACCTCCCTAGTTGCTCTCCTCTTCTCTCCCCATCTCCCGCACCAAAAGCCCTTTTTCCATTATGTTGTAACCGACCCCTCTATAAGTTTTTTCTGAGATATTTTTCCATATTCACCACCAAAAAGAGATATTTACATGCAGTAAATGCCAATTGTAATAGACCAGTTGCCCCCCCCCAAACTATCAGTTAATCACGCATTCAAAGAAAGTGGTCGACTTTCAGTTACAGAGGATTTTTTTTTTTACATGCAATCACCATAATTTTCCCTGAATGAATGCTCCACTAAGAGTGTAACTTCTCATATTTTTCTCCACTAAAAGTGTAACGATCAGGTACTTCCTTACCCACTTTGGTTATCCATCTCTTTATTAATTTTGTCTTCATGTTAAAATTATATTTTAAATAATTTGTTTATTTTTATATTATTATAACGTCTAATAATAAGCAAGTATTTAATTATCACAATGCCTATAACTTCAATTAACTTTATGGTTAATATAATAATTAATCCAAATATTAATTGACCCAAAACCACGTTATTTAATTTATCCTTCATTGATATAAAAGCTTATCACGAAACCTTTTAAATCCACTGATTCCTAGTTAACAAAACAATCAAACAAGGACACTAATCAATCACATTATTCACAACATGCTATCAAACAATTATCTCTAAAGGAGAGACCAAATCACATACGGCTTCATGGTCAAGACGAAGTGCAGAGGGGGTATTACAGGTGACAAAGTTGAAGAATCAATTCATACTTGCAGATTATGAACCAAAATTATTGAAAAGACTGCAAAACCTTAGGAAAAAGGAGAAATATGTGGAGTATACTGAAGAATTCTACAAAATGATCATTAGGACTAGACATAGTGAAGAAAGTAAAGAAAAGGTGGCGAGGTACATCAATGGATTAAGAACAAACATTCAAGAAGAACTGAGCTTGGTGAAGATGACTACAGTTGAAGAAGCATATCAAATTACATTGAAGATGGAAGAGAAGTTGAACAAGAAATTTGAACAAAGGCAGAGAAGTAAAAGAGGAATATTCTAGAGGAGCGGATCACAATATAGAGAAAGAAGACCTTAAGTAGATCAAAACAAAGATGGGAAACCTTATCAAAGTGAATAAAAGGGTAGTAATTCATGGGTATGTGTAGGATCATGATGAGCCAAAAAGTGGTGATATGATGGGTATGTGGCTAACAACTTTTTTTTTACCCAAAATTGATGAAACGAAAAGGGTTTTTAAAGGAGATTATCAACTTTCCACCAATATAAATTATGCTTTACTTTGAATTTAATAAATAATTATTATTCATTTTCTATTTGAATTACGAATAAAGTCCTAATTGATAGGTTGATTGAAAACATCTATAGATTTCAAAGCGGTATCACATTTTTTGAATCCCAAACATGTGTCACATTCTATGTTCATATTATAAGATTAAAAAATAAAATGAATTTCATGAAGTTTTGACCAAGTTAAGGTGGTCATACATACAAGTTTTTATATTTTTAAAAAGTTGTAATAAAAATCATAATTAATTATTTACTTGGAAAAAATTACAAAAAATATGCATCACATCGAGACATGAGTCCTCTACTTATATCTAAAATCTTATAAAAAAGTATTATCATTTTATTGTGGTTAGGGTGGTCGCAGACACCTACTTATTTTTTGCCTGAAATTTAAGTACTACTGCATTGAAATTTCAAATTTTTACCAAATAGATTTTTTTTTTAAATAAACCTAGTAGTTTAAAAACTATATTAAATTTGCTACAGATTCTATTCTTACATTTTTTTGAAATAATATAGATAACTTATTCAAATTTTTATGTCAAGTTGCCTAACTCTGATTTTTTTGAATTTTTCGCCACTTAAGGGCCTATTTTTTCCGTGATGATCTTGCACATACCCTCATACTGTGGAGAAAGAGAAGATATAAATTTCTACTGCAGAGATAGAGGAGGTCATAATTAATACCACAATGATAGATATTGGAGATGTGAAGGGAAATTTGAGAAGATACCATTCAAAGGAACTTGTTTCAAGTGTGGAGGTGAAGGACATAGAGCATTTGAATGTCATCAAGTACCAAAAATAAAATTGAGCATACCAGAATAGCAACCTATGTGGATGAATAACCTGTAGAATCCCCTAATTTAGTTGGGACACTTGATAAAGTTGAATCATTGGTGATGAGGAGAGATTTAATGCATGCAGAAGTGACTAAGGAACCAACATAAAGAAATATTTTGTTCAGAACCAAATGTAAGTCTAGAGGAAAGGTATAAAAAGTTATCATTGATAGTGGTAGCAATAATAATCTAGTTTCAGAAGAGATGGTAATCAAGTTGAATTTGGAAAGACTGAAACATCCAAACCCCTATAGAATAGCATGGATTCAAGATGAGCATAAGATATTGGTGAATGAGAAATGTTTGGTGAAATTTCATATAGGATCATATGGGGATGAGGTATTGTGTGATATTATGCCTATGGATGCATGTCATTTACTATTAAGAAGACCATGGAAATATGATAAGAAAGCAATTCAATATGGAATAAGGAATACCTACATTGTGACATCAAATGGAAAAAAAATTAAGTTGATACCTTTAGAAGAAGAGGAGAAGACTGAAGTTTGTGGAACTACTAGACTATGTTTGGTGGATGGAACAAATTTTTTGGATGGATTAAGGTATGAGAATATGTGTTTTGTATTGATTCCAAAGAAGGGTGGAAGTCTAGAGACTACAAGAGATAAAGATCCATTATAGATTGAAGTAGTTGAATTGTTGACGGAGTATGAAGACATCATGTCAGAGAATGTACCAAATGGTCTACCCCTAGCCCGAAGCATCAATCGTCACATATATTTAATATTGGGACCCAATTTTACAAACAAGGCAACACATAGAATGCCACCAATAGAGAATGAAAATTTGATCCAATAGATACAAGAGTTGTTGAAGAAAGGATTGATCAAAGAAAGTTTGAGCCCATGTGCAGTACCTTTTGTACTTGCACCAAAGAAAGATGGAGAGTGGAGAATGTGCATAGACTCAAGAGAAATCAATAGGATCACTGTCAAGTATAGATTCCCATTTCCAAGGATGGGTGATAATATGGAATGTTTGAATGAAGAAAAGTATTTCACAAAAAATGACCTAAAGAGTGGATACCATCATATCAGAATCAGAGAAGGAGATGAGTGGAAGACTGCATTTAAGACCAATGAAGGGTTGTATGAGTGGTTAGTGATGCCTTTTGGATTGACCAATTCACCTAGCACTTTCATGAGATTGATGAATGAGGCACTGAAGAAATTCTTGGGTAAGTTTTTCATTGTTTACTTGGATGATATTCTAATTTTTAGTAAGACTAGAGAAGAACATTTTTGGCACATCAGACAAGTATTGGAGAGGTTGAGAGACGAGAATTTTCTTATTAATGTCAAGAAGTGTAGTTTTATGAAGACAGAGTTGGAATACTTGGGTTTTGTTATTTTTGTTGAGGATTGAAGATGGAACCTAACAAGGTTAAAGCAATTGTTGAGTGGCCTACATCAGTGAACATTGGAGAAGTAAGATCATTCCATGGACTGGCAATTTTCTACTGAAAGTTTATCAAGAGCTTTAGTAGCACCTGTACACCTATGATAGAGAAAATGAGAGGATACAAGAAGAATTTTAAGTGGATATACGAAGCATAGAGAAGTTTTGAATTGTAGAAGCAAAAGGTGACAAAGTAGCTAGTGTTAGAATTACCAGATTTTGACAAAGCATTTCAAGTTGATTGTGACGCAAGTGGAAATGCAATAGGAGAAATGTTGAGTCAAGAAGGAAGACCTATACCTTATTTTAATGGGAAGTTGAATGATGCTAGAAAGATATATTTAGTTTATGATTAGGAATTTTATGCCATAATCCAAGCCTTGAAGAAGTGGATACATTATGTGTTGCCTAAGGAGTTTGTGTTGTACACATTGATCATTAAGGTTTGGGTATTTGAATAGTAAAGGGAAGTTGAATCAGAGACATGTGAGGTGGGTTGAGTTGCAAAATTATACATTTGTGTTGAAGCATAGGAGTGGCAAGTCAAACAAGGTTGCAAATGCATTGAATAGAAGGAGGAATTTGTTGATAGAGATGAGGATAAAAGTACTAAGTTTTAAAGAACTGAAGCACATGTATGAAGATGATCCAAATTTTGGTGAAGCTTGGAGAGCATGTAAAGAACCAGTAGTGACAGACTGGAGCCAATGGTTGGATTATTTCATTCAAGAAGGCATGTTGTTCAAAGGAAATTAGTTGTGTATTCCAAGGAGTTCAATGGGGGAGAATATGATTAAAGAGAAACATAGTGGAGGACTAGTAGGAAATTTGGAGTGGAAAATATAGTAGCTTTCGTGAGTGAGCACTTATTTTTGACCATAGATATATAAGGATGTTAGGAAGTATGTTAGAATTGCAAGATTTGTCAAGTAGCAAAAGAGAGTAGTCAGAATACTGGATTGTACAAACCTTTGACAATATTGAAGAGACCTTGGGAAGACATAAGCATGGATTTCATATTGGGATTACCAAGAACATAGAGAGGATATGATTCTATAATGGTAGTAGTGGATCAATTTTTTAAAATGACACATTTCATTTCTTGCAAGAAGACTAATGATGTGGTACATGTTGCTAACTTATTTTTCAAGGAAATTGTACTATTGCATGGATTACCTAAGAGTATAGTTTTAGATAGGGACACTAAATTCATTGGATACTATTGGAGAACATTGTGGAAGAAGATGAAAATAGAAATGAAGTTCAATTTAGCATATCATCCAGAAATAGATGGACAAACAAAAGTGGTAAACATTTATCTGGGTAACCTGTTGAGATGTTTGGTTGGTGAGAAAGAAAGAAATTGAGATATAGTTCTACCACAAGAAAAATTTACATACAAAAATTTAGTAAACCAAAGTAGAGGGAAGAAACCATGTGAGATTGTGACATGAGTACATCCTAGAGTAGTTGCAGAACTAAGAGATATTAGTGTGGAGAATAAGAGGAGTGCGAAGGTAGAAGAGTTTGTAGAATTAATGGAGACAATACATAACCAAGTACGAAAGCATGTGGAAGACATGAACAATAAGTATAAGGAGAAGGAAGATGAGAAAATGAGACATAAGTGTTGCAAGAATGAAGAAAGGAATGAAGGTGTTATCATTGATGTCAATTGGTCAACTAATTATCTACGAGTTGTTGTTTGGCTGTATATGTTGACAATATTGAGAAAATTGTATTAAAGAAAGTTTATAGGTATTCAGTTGTTGCTCCAGATAATGATCCAACATTTTCCCCTATGTTCATTTGGTTCAAATATGTTGGTCATGGTTGTTGAAGGTTGCTATATCCAGATTTTTGGCTATTGGTTCATTGTGAAGTTTGAGTTGTGTTCACCAGTTGTGAACTATGTTCTTTTGTGTTCTACTTGACGTCCAGGAGAAAATTTTCTGGTCCAGATTTCTCTTTGATGAATTCTTTTGACTTGCCACTCTAGAGTTAAGATGTTTTGATTACATTGAAGATATTTTTAGTTTTTGGAAGTTTCGAGCTTAATTGTTCTACGTATTTTACATTGGTTTGGATGACCTTGTGTTAAGCACTATCTTTGATGTTGATGAACCATGTTGGATCTATTTTGGGTCACCCTCATCCTAATTCCACCCTAGGATTGTCCAACACTGACCTAATTTGAATTTGAAGTTGGATGGTTGACTTTGGATCTTTTTCAAGGTTGGAGATAGTACAAATACAAGATGAGCTAGTAATGAAAAACATACAAGAGAAAAGAAAGAAGATAAGTGAAAGAGTAGATGCAAAATTGATGCTATTCAGAAAGTGTGTGTGAGTTGTGTGTGGCAGATCAGTGTGAAGCTTAATGTTGAGTTTTCAGATGCAGTGAGCAAAAGACGAACTCTATTATTCATGCAAGTTGATCAAGTAACTATGGTGGAATCCTTTGTTGCATTGGGATTGTAGTCTCTCTGTAACAAGTCTTCTTTGTATTATTTGTATCTCTATAGTAGTGAGCCCTCTGGGTCGTAGCCCTGTTGGACAATGAGTCCTTATCTTAGGCAGTGAACCTTATCTCAGGCAGTGGGCCTTGTTTTAGGTAGTGAGCCTTTTGTAATCAGTTTTGATATTCTCTATAGTGTGAGTTAATCCTCACCATGGTTTTTCCCTTATTGGGTTTTCCACGTAAATCCGGTGTTATTGTGTTTATGTGTTGGATTTGAGTTTTTGCATTGACATTTGATGATCAATCATTTAAGCAATTTTAAGTATTAGTTCTGGTGATTGAATTAAAGGTTAAAATATCTAACAACTGATTCACCCCCCCTCTCAGTTGTCCTATTCAACAATTGATATTAGATCTTGCTTCCTTGGTGAAGAGCTTAACCGCTTGAGGAAGGTCTATGATGGCTAGAAAAATGGTCTTTGATTATTCAAGGTTTGATGGAACTAATTATGGTATCTAGAAAGCATTGATGGAAGAATATCTAGAGTATTGTGGATATGATGTGGAGAAAGCTTACAAGAATCCGTACACTCCTCTTGCTAATGGTCCAAGTACACCTGAAGAGATCAGAGCACATGAAGCAAACAAGAAGGTGAAGTTCATTTTGTAGAATAGTCTAGTACATTTCAGGTGGATTAAGGTTCAAAATTTGAAGACAGGTAAGAAAGTCTGGGATGCTTTAGAAAGAGCACATGATGGTGATGAAAGAGTTAAAGAGGTGAAATTGTAGAATTTTGAAACATAGTTTGATTTTATCCATATGTTTGAAGATGAAAATGTTAAAGCTTATTTACAGAGATTGGATGAGGTAGTGTTTGGAATGTGATCACTTGGTGCTACTATAGATGAAACCAGGATAGTAAAGAAGATTCTCATAACTCTTCTTGATGCTTATAGTGAGAAGGTGAATGCTATTGAGCAGAAAATAGATTATAAGACTTGCACTAAGGATTTGTTGTTAGGATTTTTGACATCTTATGAGATGAGGAAGCTGAGTCTAAGAAATGGAGGCAAATCAGAGACTGCCTTAAAGTTACAAAAGTTGAAGATTCAGAAGAAGAGAACTTTGATGAAATAGAAGATAACTTTGTAAGAAGAATGAGGAAAGGCTCTGGTAAGTATGAAAGTAATTTTCCCTTTAAATTCTTTAGTTGTGGAGAAATAGGTCATTATGCTACAAAATTTCTGGAAAGAGCTAAAAGGAATAAACAAAGATATGAGAAAGAAAAGAAAGGAAAGAATATTAACAAAGCTTACTATGTGAATGAGAATGCTAGTATTTCTTATGAAGATTCAGAATATGAAGATCCAAATGACAATGAATGCTTGTTTTTGGTGATTAAGGATGAACCTACTTCTACTAATTCTAAAAAATAGGTAAATGAAAGCCCTCCGGATAAGGAGAAGGAGAAAAATGAAGGTACGATTATCTTTTCCCTACATTCTAAACAAGAAAAGAATTTTTGGGTAGTTGATATTGGTTGTTCACATCACATGACTAGTGATAAGAGTAAGTTTGTTAAACTTGAGAAATATGATGGAGGCTTGGTTATGTTTGGAGATGATACTGGTGCTAAAATTTGTGGGATAGGTTCAATAACTTTTGATGGCAAGCATCATACTGACGATGTTTACTATGTTAAGGGTTTAAGGCATAATTTGTTGAGTGTTGGTCAATGTGCGGAAAAGGATATGATCTTGTGTTTAATGATGAGAAATGTGAGATCTGAAAAGTATCCAAAACATTGGTTGCTATAGGAAAGAAATCTGAAGGGAATATCTATCAACTTAAGGGTGTTGATGGGAAATGCTTTATGAATCAAATAAATGACAGTTGGTTATGGCATAGGAGAATGTGTCACATGAATTTTGATAAATTGGAAAGGATTAGTGTTATTCATGCCATGAGAGATTTACCAAGAATTACAAAGCCTGTTAATGCTATTTGTAGGAATTGTCAGATTGGGAAGCAAGCAAGAAATCATGAAAGATCAAAGGAAAAATCTACTATCGGACTATTGGATTTAGTTCATACATATCTCTGTGGTCCTATGAGAGTGCAAAGTCTACTTGGTGAAAGGAACTTTATGCTTTTAATTGATGATTATTCTAGATATACATGGGTTACATTTCTTAGAGAGAAATCAAATGCATTAGATAGATTCAAGGAATTCAAGGCTATGGTTGAAAATGAAGTGAATTTGAAGATAAAATGTCTAAGATCTGAAAAAGGTGGAGAATTCACCTCCCTTGACTTCAATATATTTTTGAAGTGCATGGAATAAAGAGACAATTATCTACTGCAAGAACTCAACAAAATGGAGTTGTTGAAAGGAAAAATAGAATAGTTCAAGAGGCTACTAGATCAATGATCACTGAAGTTGGTTTACTGAAAGTTTACTAGAAAGAAGCTATTCATACTATTATTTGTGTTCAATCAAGTTCAAGCAAGAGAAAATAGTACAAAGACTCCCTGTGAGCTATGGCATTGAAGAATTCCTATAGTTAAATATTTCAAGGTATTCAGAAGCAAATGCTATATCAGAAGAGATGAGGAAACTTTAGGTAATTTTGATGCAAGAAGTGATAAAGGCATATTTATTGGATACTCTACTAAAACAAAGGAATACAAATGTTTCAATAAAAGACTAAGAAAGATTGTAGAGAGGTTGAATGTGAAGGTTGATGAGATAATGAATTATTCTATTGATATTGATGGATATGCGTTTGATGGACATGATTGTGCAAGAATATAAGAAATTATGGAAGAATGGATAAAGATGAGCAGAAGAAGCGGGATGAACATGATGAAAGAGAAGAAGATGCTCCGATGATGTCCCCTAGGACACTTAAATATGTATAGAAGAATCATTCAAAAAATTAAATTATTGGAGATAAGAGAAAAGGTGTGTTAACTAGAAGCAAAGTTGCTGCTGAAGTAAATTTGTGTTTATTCTCTGAGATTGAGTTGAAGATAGTAAGTGAAGCCTGTAAAGATGAACATTGGAAGAAATTAATGAAAGAACTTTTTCAAATTGAGAAGAATCAGACTTGGGAATTGGTCCCAAGATCAACAGATAAAAATATCATTGGATCAAAATGGGTATTCAAAAATAAGTTGAATGAGAATGTAGAATTTATTAGAAACAAAGCAAGGCTTGTGTGTAAAGGTTACTCACAAGTAGAAGGCATAGATTTTCAAGAAAGTTTTTCCCCAGTAGCAAGAATGGAAGCTATAAGGATGTTCTTGGCATTGGCTGCTCATAAAGATTTCAATGTATATATCAGATGGATGTCAAGTTAGTAGTTTTGAATGGTGAGTTGGAAGAAGTCTACATGGAACAACCAGAAGGATTTTAGTTAACAGATCAATTGGATATGGTGTGTAGATTGAAGAAATATTTATATGGATTGAAGCAATCTACTAGAGCTTAGTATGCAAGGTTAGATAAGTATTTGATTCAGCAAGGATTTAACAAAGGTCATTGTATATGTTGATGACATTATCTTTGGAGGAAATGGAAAGATGTGCAAGATGTTTGCGAAAGAGATCCATAAAGAATTTGAAATGTCTATGTTTGGGGAGATGAATTTCTTTCTTAGGCTATAGATTAATCAAACAGAGAAAGTAATTTTCATTTCATTGTCTAAGTATGTGAGAGAGATGTTGAAGAATTTTGGGATGGATGGTTCTAAACTGGTATGTACTCCTATGGTGATTGGTTGCAAATTGGGTAAAGATGATGATTCACCTAAGGTTGATCAGAGCAAATATAGATCTATGATTGGTGGATTATTGTATTTGATTGCTACTAGACTGGATATTATGCATGCGGTTTGTCCTATGGCTAGGTTTCAAGAAGATTTGAAGGAAACACATGTTGCTGCAATTAAAAGAATAGTTAGATATTTGAATGGAACTCCATATTATGGATTGTGGTATCCTAAAGATATTGACTTTACACTTAGTGCCTATACAGATGTAGATTGGTTGGATGTGTAGATGACAGAAAGAGTACAAGTGGTGGTGCATTCTTTCTTGGATGTAGATTGGTGGCATGGTTGAGTTAGAAGAAAGATTCAATGTCTTTGTCTACTACTGAAGTTGAGTATATTGTTGCTGCATCTTGTTGTACACAAATTCTATGGATGAAACAAACATTGAAATATATCACAATGCTATATGATGATCATATTTATATCTTTTGTGATAATACAAGTGTAATTAACATGATGCACTCGAGGACGAAGCATATATCTATTAGATATCATTTATTGAGAGAGAAGGTCATGGAGAATGAAGTCAAGCTTGAGTATGTTCCGACAAAGGATCAAATTGTTGATATATTTACAAAGGCTCTTCCTAAAGATACTTTTGAGTATCTTTGGGAGAAGTTAGGGGTTATTGCCCCTCCTTTCATAAAATAAGATGCATTTGGAGATGCATCAGTCCAGTAGATTCATGGTTCTATATTTTTGGACTGATGTTTTGGTGGCTACCTCTCAAGGGGACAATGTAGTTTTAGTTGTTGTCATTGTGAGTATTTTGTTTTCATGTCAAAGGAATATTCAATGAACATATCTTTTTCCTTTGCCATTGATGTCAAAGGGAGTGAGAAAGCATGTGAAAATAAGAGAAAGCTAATGAGAGAAAGCAAGTAATGAGGAAGATGATCTTCCAAGGGGGAGAAACAAAAAGAAAAAATATTGAGAAGTATATTCATAATTGGTATGGTGTCTTTGATGGTTTTTCACATCATGTGTTTCCATCAATGATAAAGGGGGAGATTGTTGCAAGAATGAAGAAAGAAATGAATGTGTTGTCATTGATGTCATCTGGTCAATTGGTTATCTACTAGTTGTTGTTGGTTGTATATGTTGAGGATATTGAGAAAATTATATTAAAGAAAGTTTACAAGTATTTAGTTGTTGCTCCGGGTAATGATCTGGTATTTTCCCCTATGTTCATGTAGTTTAGATATGTTGGTCATGGTTTTTGGTTCGTTGTGAAGTTTGAGTTATGTTCACCAGTTGTGAACTATGTTTTTGTATGTTCTGGTTGAGGTCTAGGAGAAAAGTTGATGGTTCAGATTTCTCTTTGATGAAGTCTTTTGACTTGTGGTTCTAGAGTTAAGATGTTTTGATTGCATTGAAGATATTTTTATTTTCTAGAAGTTTCAAGCTTAATTGTTCTACGTGTTTTGCACTAGTTTGGCCAAACTTGTGTTAAGCACTATCTTTGAAGTTGATGAAGCATGTTGGATCTATTTTGGGTCCTGAAGAAGCATGTGTTTGGGTTTCCCTTATTCTAATTCCACCCTAGGATGTTTTGTTGTCAGCCTAATTTGAATTTGAAGTTGGATGTCCGACTTTGGATCTTCTTCAAGATTGGAGATAGTATAAATATAGGATGAACTAGTGATGAAAAACATACAAGAGAAAAGAAGGAAGATAAGTGAAAGAGTATATGCAACATTGATGCTATTCAAAAAGTGTGCATGAGTTGTGTGTGGAAGATCAGTGAGAAGCTTAATGTTGAGTTTCTAGATGTAGTGATCAGAAGGAAAACTCTATCATTCATGCAAGTTGATCAAGTAATTGTGGTGGAATCCTTTGTTGCATTGGGATTGTAGTCTCTTTGTAACAAGTCTTATTTTTATTCTTTGTATCTCTTTGGCAGTGAGCCCTCTGAGTTGTAGCCTTGTTGGATAGTGAGTCCTTATTTTAGGTAGTGAGCCTTATCTCAAGTAGTGAGCCTTGTTTCAAGTAGTGAGCCTTTTGTAATTGGTTTTGATATTCTCTATAGTGTGAGTTAGTCCTAGCTGTGGGTTTTCCCTTATTGGTTTTTCCATGTAAATCTGGTGTTATTGTGTTTATGTGTTGGATTTGAGTTTCTGCATTGGCATTTGATGATCAATCATTTAAATATATTTAAGTATTAGTTTCAGTGATTGAATTAAAGGTTAAAATATGTGACAACTGATTCACCCCCCTCATAGTTGTCCTATTCAACAATAAGGAATATTATTTTTGGAGATGAAGTGTTGGTATATCTAAGGAAGGAGAGATTTCTAATTGGAACATACAATAAGATGAAGATGAGGAAGTTTATACCATGTAAAATTCTCAAAAAGTTTGATTCCAAAAATGCATACGAAGTGGACTTACCAGAGACTTTGGGTATGTCACCTGCTTTCAATTTTTTAGACACATATGAGTATCATGAAGGGAAGTCAAGTGATAGTAGCAATAAAGTAGATATGAAGGAGTATTTACCATCAACCATTGAAGGAGATTGAGCAGATCTTGGATACCAAAACCAAAGGAGTACTAGGAACAAGTAGTACAAGGAATATCTGGTAAAGTGGAAAGGTAGACCAATGGAGGATTCATGTTGGATTTCTCAGGCTGAGGTGGACCGTCTTGGTTTTTCTCTTAGCCCTGGAAAGTGAGGGACTCAATTTTATTCCAACCGTAGGTGTTTGATGCAAGAGCATCCCTAGTTGTAAAGCAATCTTGTATCAACCAAAAATATTTCTTTTCTTGCATTTCATTCAGTAGCAATTTTAGAATTTCATTCCATATTTCACTGCATTATTGTTTCTTAGCTCACGAAGCAGGATATAGCATCTACATGAAGTCATCTACAACATATCTGGATTTCAAATCATTTTCATTTGTTTTCAAAAAGTTATCACTCTCATAATTTCACTATAATTCATGGTCAGAGCATTTGGGGCCAACCTGGTCTATATTTCTTAGTGTGGAACTATTCCAAAACATGTGGAGCTTAATGGTACATCATA
The DNA here is from genome assembly GCA_007258455.2 of Sequoia sempervirens. Classification (NCBI taxonomy): domain Eukaryota; kingdom Viridiplantae; phylum Streptophyta; class Pinopsida; order Cupressales; family Cupressaceae; genus Sequoia; species Sequoia sempervirens. Next base: position 72,174,691 of record VDFB02000363.1, read on the forward strand.
TACGCATTTTGGGTCCAATGGGATCTATCTTGGAGATTTGTAATTTATTTCACTTAGCAAAAAATTATCTTCTGATGTTTTGAGGCTAACCTTTACATTAATCATTCATCGGGTTGCTAAACCCTTGTGGGAAACATGAACCTTTGTTGGAGTTGGAGAATCATATTTAAGATCATTTGTAATTCATTGTAATCATTCATAAGTAATTAGTTAGGATTCTCGTGATTAAATTTTAGATATTTTTGATCTTCCCTGTTGAGGGATTGTAATAAGGCCTTTGGCTATTCCTAATGTTGAATGCCCTTGTGGAAAGCCTATGAGACTTGGTTATTTTCCCATGAAGCGTATGTATTTTTTTAAGTAAAAGTGGATGAGGCACTATAATTGGCACATGAAGCATACGTTGGATGTAATATTTCCAATTCAATAAAGTTTCATATTTGCATAATAATTTCTTGTTTTTTTTCTATTGTGTTGAATCTAAGCTACATAGTTTGGACTATTCTTTTTGTACCCTCCATCTATGACTACACTAGGTAGAGAGGGAGATAGGGGAGAGAGAATATAGGGAGAGAGAAAAGGAAGTATTAGGAGAGGAGTAACAAGTGATAGAGGAAGAGGTAACATGGAGGGAGTGAGAGACATAGGAAAGGAGGAGATATAGAGGTGATTTCATAGAGAGGGGTGAGACAAAGGAGATGAGAGAGAAGAAAAAATAGAAAGACATGGCTAAGGAGGGATAGAGAGGATGAAAAGGAGTGACTCAAATACTTAGAGAGGGGAAATGTTGTAGACATATATGAGTATCATGAAGGGAATTCAAGTGACAATAGCAATAAAGTAGATCTAAAGGAGTAGTTACCATCAACCACCAGAGGAGATTGAGCAGATCTTGGATACCAAAACCAAAGGAGCACTAGGAACAAGTAGTACAAGGAATATCTAGTAAACTGGAAAGGTAGACCAATGGAGGATTCATGTTGGATTTCTCAGGCTGAGGAGGACCATCTTGGTTTTTCTCTTAGCCTTGGAAAGTGAGGGACTCAATTTTATTCCAATCTTAGGTGTTTGATGCAAGAGCATCCCTAGTTGTAAAGCAATCCTGTATCAACCAAAAATATTTCTTTTCTTGCATTTCATTTAGTAGCAATTTTAGAATTTCATTCCATATTTCACTGCATTATTGTTTCTTGGCTCATGAAGAAAGATATATCATCTACATGAAGTCATCTACAACATATCTGGATTTCAAATTATTTACATTTGTTTTCAAAAAGATGTCACTCTCATAATTTCACTATAATTCATGGTCAGAGCATTTGGGGCCAACCTGGTCTAGATTTCTTAGTGTGGACCTATTCCAAAACATGTGGAGCTTAATGGTACATCATATAAGCATTTTGGGTCCAATGGGATCTATCTTGGAGATTCGTAATTTATTTCACTTAGCAAAGAATTATCTTATGATGTTTTGAGGCTGACTTTTACATTTATCATTCATTAGGTTGGTAAAACCTTGTGGGTGACATGAACCTTTGTTGGAGTTGGAGAATCATATTTAAGATCATTCGTAATTCATTGTAATCATTCATAAGTAGTTAGTTAGGATTCTCATGATTAAATTTCAGATATTTTCGATCTGCCCTGTTGAGGGACTATAATGCTAGTCCTAATGTTGAATGCCCTTGTGGTAGGCCTATGAGCCTTGTCTATTTTCCCATGAAACATATGTTTTTTTTTTATGTAAAAGTGGATGAGCCACTATAATTGGCCCATGAAGCATATATTGCATGTAATATTTCCAATTCAATAAAGCTCCATATTTGCATAATAATTTCTTGTGTTATTTCCGTTGTGTTGAATCTAAGATTCATAGTTTGGACTATTCTTTTTGTACCCTCCATCCATGACTACACCAAGTAGAGAGAGAGAGATAGGATGCTGCATGTAATATTTCCAATTCAATAAAGTTTCATATTTGCATAATAATTTCTTGTGTTTTTTCTATTGTGTTGAATCTAAGCTACATAGTTTGGACTATTATTTTTGTACCCTCCATCTATGACTACACCAGGTAGAGAGGGAGATAGGGAGAGAGAGTGGGAGAGACCTAGAGAGGGGAGAGAGAAAAGGAAGTATCAATAGAGGAGTAACAAGTGATAGAGGGAGAGGTACATGGAGGGAGTGAGAGACACAGTGAAGGAGGAGATATAGAGGTGATTTCATAGAGAGGGGTGGGACAAAGAAGATGAGAGAGAGAAGAAAAAATAGAAAGACATGGCTAAGGAGGGATAGAGAGGATGAAAAGGAGTGAATCAAATACTTAGAGAGAGAAGAAGTATAGAGGTGAGGTGGAGAGAGAAGAAAATGAGAGAGAGTTCACAAAGAGGTAAATAGGGGTAAGGAGGGAGAGAGAGAGGTGGAGAGGGACATAAATAACTGGAGAGCCTAGAGAGATATAGAGATGAGAGGCTTACAGCCTAGGGAGAGAGGGGTGAGAGACATAGGGGAGACATAGGGGTGAGAGAGATAGAGGGAGGATTGAGGTGGGTAATGAGACAAGGAGGGAGAGGTATAAAGGTAAAGAGGGAAGGAGGGAGAGACCTTGGGATGGGGAGAGAAAGAGGGTGGGAGGGAGAGGTCGTGATCAAGAGAATGGAGATACATGGGAAATAAACAATAATACAAGGAGAGAGAAGAAGACAGAGGTAGGGAGGAAAGGATAGTAATGGGGGTAAGGAGGGAGATAGGGAGAGAGAGTGGGAGAGACCTAGAGAGGGGAGAGAGAAGAGAGGGATAGAGAAAGGAAAGTATCTATAGAGGAGTAAGAAGGGATGGAGGGAGAGGTATACATGGAGGGAGTGAGAGACATAGGGAGGAGGAGATAGAGAGGTGATGGCCAAGAGATGGGAGGGAGAGAGAAGAACGAGGTGAGAGAGATAGAGGGAGAGAGAGGTGGGTAATGAGACACGGAGAGAGAGGGTGGAAGGGAGAGGTAGTGATCGAGAGAAAGGAGAGAGATGGGTGATAAAAAATAACAAAGGGAGAGAGAAGAAGAAAGTAAGGAGGCAAGGATAGAGATGGGGTTAAGGAGGAAAGGCAAGGTAGAGAGGGTGGGAGAGACCTAGAGAGGGTTGAGAGAGAAGAGGGGAAGGATTGGTTAAGAGGGAAGGAGGAAAAGAGGGAGTGAAAGGTAAATCCTTGACTATCCATCATTGATCATAAACTGTAAACTCTAAGCGTTATCAAGGTGGGGAGAGAGAGACAAAGAGAAAGAGAAGTTGGCTTTAGCATTTACATTTGGAGCTTTCCAAATGATGCTCTTTCATTTGGTGAGCACCAAATTTGGTGCTCACCAACTTGAGTGCTCACCAAATTTGGCGCTTGCCAAATATATTGTATTAGGATATACCAACCCAAAAGGTTGTATTTTTCCTTGGGAATCAAACCCAAAGGTTTGAATGACCATTTCATACCAAGGACACGATTTTTTGAAAGGGTAACAAAATTTCACATATTTTTGGTCATGCTCTCCATCAAGTTTGCACGTGTTTCAATACAAATTTATAAAAATACCATGATGATGTTAGGCTCTCTTTTAGCTATCTAACCATATAAAATTTTTTATGTTTTGATTATGTTAAGGTTTTCATATTTAACTTCTTTTGTCAGTGCCTCCATTTTTTTTCAAAAATCAACATGTGCTAGTTTGGGTATAGATTTTTACTCATTCATCAAATTTTGAAATAAATTACATTTTTTAAACACTAGAATCCATTCTACACATATTGAAAAAATTTGATTAGTTTTCAAAAAAAATTAAGGGGAAGCACACTCAAATTTATGCTTTTCAAGATGTGTCCACTTCGAAAATTAGTAAAATATTATATATTCATTAAAAAGTTAGTCGAAAAAAACAACATAAACTGCATGGTGTTAGTTGATTTCTTACCAAAGTGAATTTTGAAATTCTAAAAAGAAGTTAGCATTTTAGGGGGAGCACAATAGATGCTATGCTATTTTTTTGATAAAAAAGGAACACTTTTTGTGCTCCCCTTTTTCAAACCTTTAATCTTCACTATTAAAAACAATAGTAGTTTAGAAAGTAGATTTGGGGCACTACAAATGTTTTTCTTGTTTCATCTTTAAATTTTGAGCATAATTATCTTCATTTTCTCGTGAATATTAGACTTTACTGATTTTAAAAAAAAAGTGGCATCTTAAGAGCTATTTTTGTGTCACAACTTGGTGCACATACCTAGTTCTCATGCCATAATGTGAGCATGTTATTCATGATATAATTCTTTTTTTTCAAATCTTTCCCATTAATATTGTATTTTTAAGACTAAGGGTTAGACATCCCTTTTGGGTCCCAAATTCATGTTTACAACATAAAATAACAAATTCAAACTTAATCCTTATCAAAATTACACATTATTAAAAAAAATCATGAAACCACCACTAAAATTCCAAGATAGTTATCAGCTTTTGAAATGTGGAAAATTGTCATCCTATATTTTAGGACATAAAACAACTAATTTCCTACAAGTTTCATTCAAGGAAACCTTAGAGATCTCAATCTAGGGATTGAATGAGGGAAAAAGACCTGCAATAAGGTGTCCTAGGGTGTGATTAAAGACTAAAAGGTGGTTCACCACCAAGCAAAGGCTTGGAAAGACATGAAGATGAATGTAATGTGTCAATCTAGCTATGAAACTTAGAGAATTAAGAACTTGAAATTAGACTGATAAAAGAGAATGAAACAGAAAGGTACCTAGAAGAAAGATGTGGTCAAAAAAAGCTCTAAAACCCTAAAATTTTGTTGTTTGATGCTCACTGGGACTCATATGCCAATCTAGGCGATTTAGTCCTAGACTCATGTTTCTGTGCAAAAACTAGAATCTCTCAGAGCCTATTTGGGATCATTTGAAATATGTAAAAAGGTTGTACCGGGACTCATACACCCAAGGTGGTGATTTAGTCCCACTATTAGGGTTTGGCTGAAATTCTAGTATTCTCTGGTGATCTCTTGTAACTTCCTTCCTGTCAAATCTTCGAGTCTGAAACTTTGAATTCTAGCCTGTAGGTGACTTTTCGTGATCTTGTAAGTGAGGAGACAACTCCAACAACTTTCTTCAATCTTGAAACTTAGTCTTCAAAGATCCTTCAAGATCCAAGACACCTAGATCTGCAATCACACATATGGAGAGAGAAAAACTTGTTGATTGTTAGAAAATAGGGGTTTTCCTTGGTCAAACCCTGTTTAGGTAATTAAACTTTATGATGAAACAATGAAACATGAACAATGATACCTTGAATGATGTCTTGAAATGTAAATATGCAATCTAATATGAAGTGGCCATGAAGAATGTAGATCTTGACCTTATATTAGATATGAGACAATGCTTAATCTTGGATCTTGGATGCTACATCACAACACTAGCTTAACAACATGCTTGATGCACTATGTCTTTGATATGATGATGGATCTTGAATGGCTACAACAAATGATGAAGAAATATGCCCTTGAATGCCTTAGAAATGCTCATGTAAACTCTCTTGATGCTCTTGTGAAGTCTTAAGATGTTTGATTCTTGATTACTATGTTGATATTATGATTTTTTAGGTCCAATAATGATTTGAAACCTTTTTTATATAGGCATTCCATCTAACTTATCGTTTATTAGATCCCAAATGCTGACATTCATGAAAATTGAATTCAAAACCCATATTTCTTGATCAAAACCCTAAAAAGTGGTCCAATGAGACTCATACGCCCAAGGTGGCATATAGGTCCCATCTGGGTGGGACTCATACACCCAAGGTGGTGTATGGGTCCCACTAGGGCTTTTTGGAAAGAGAAAATGTTAGGGGGTTAGGATATTAAGTTTATTTGTTGATTATGTTGAGATTTCGATTGAAATAAGCCTTGGGATTCATAATAAAGGATCTTAGGGGCCTATTAATAATGATATGAAGGTCATAAATGTAAGAGGGCCCAAAACATAATGTGAATGTGTAAATAAATACACTTTACAACACTAAATTAAGAAGAAAATAGGTCAATTTAGCTTAAAAGGGCCCTAAACCTAATGTGAATGTGTAAAACACATTATAACACTAGATCAAGGCAACATTAGGTTCATTTAAATGTTAATCATTCTCAAATTAATTGTGAAAATGTAAAGGACAACATTTTTCTACACTACAACTTTATAGCCATATTTTTAAAAAATATTTGAATAACTTAAGGTATATGTTTTTATTTTCTTTTAGTAGTGTCTTTATATCCATCAAATATATATGTATTTTTTTATCCAATTATCTATTTTAAAAATAGATATCAGATTGTTTTACACTTCATCCTATGTGCACTAAAAATAATTGTGTTTTCAATTATTTGTGTGGAAGTTATGTGATAAGCACATTTAATTATACATTTTTAGGATGCATCCATTTCAAAAAATTGGAAAATAAATATTGAATATAAAAAATATGTAACTTTTACTACTATATCTTAGCTATCTTTCTACCAATTATTTTTGAAAAATACTTGATGTAACAAATAGACCAAGGGTGCATACTCAATGCTATGTTATTTTTTAATGATAAAAATAAGAACATTTTTTTGTACTCAATATTTGACCCTCCTAATATTAACCATTTTTAAATTCCTTAGTAGTTTATAAACTAGATTCAAATTACTACAATTATTTCTCTTAGCACATCTTCAAATTTTTAGTATATGCATCTTGAACACTCATTGAAGTTAAAGTTTAGATATATATATATATATATATATATATATATATATATATATATATTTAAAGTGGCTACCTTTGACCCCATTTTTGTCTCCCATTTATATTAATTTACCTATATATGGATTTAAGGAGGCTTAGGAAACTACCAAAACAAATAATATGACCTAAAAAATATCTCAAAAAATGACATGATAAGAAATCTCATGACCCACTTCAAGAGAGTAGCCTCCAAAATAAAATGCAACTCCTCTCACAAGAATATTTGACCTATGCAAATGATTACATATTTAATTCCCAAGCACTCCCCCAAGAAGAACTAATAACACATGCATACTAACTAATATTAGAAAATATTCATACAATTCCACTATATAACCCCATATCCAATGCCTCATTACAAACAACATTTTCAAGTCCCTAGAAAATAATACAATAATTACATACATCCTCACCATCACAAAACATATCATGTTCTTACTCCATTAACTTTGTAGATGCATAAATAATTAAATATTTACAAATAATTAGACCTTAGGATATATGCAAGGTGAATAACACACCCAATCCTAAAAAAATAAATTAGACAAAAATATAACAAAAATAATTGTTTATTTGTGCTTGGAAATTAGTAACCAATGAAAACATGAATAGAAATAAAATAAGAGTGCATCAATAAAAAAATACAAACCACAATCTACCATCAATATATTTGGGACAATCCTATAAAGAAAATCCCACCACCAAAGAGAATACAATCTTGTATTAATTTCAAATGAAGAGTAAATTAATATAATCTCTTTTAATCTAGCAAAATTTTGGAAACATAACAACAAAACCTATGAAAAATTACTTGAACTACTATCCCATGCCTTTGTTATATAGGAATATGTAATACAAGATATTATAAATGGTATTCAAAACCAAGTGTTGAACCCATGGACCTAAAATAGGTGCCCAAAATTCCTTTTAAAATTCTAATTAGTCAAATATGTGGGGCACAAAATCAAATGCCCCACACATGTGAAGCCTCCTATAATAGTATGCAATTCTATTCTACCATAAAATCTACCATAAGTTTGTATAACAATCAAATATGCTCTTACAATACCATAATTATATTATATATTCTTACATGGCGTCATAATCGTCATAGATGCTCATATTGTCTTACACATTGTCACAAACATCAAATATTCTCTTCCACTAAAGAAAAATGGTCAGTTATGACTATTGTAGTACAACCCCTATTTGATGACACCTCATAACACATATTCCAAGTCATTAGGAGAATAATAATTAAAAGCATATCCCTCTACCTCATGTGGGGTATCAAACTTACCCTCTCCTTGATTCTTGGAGATACAAATAAAATTAACTAGCTATTAAAATAGTTAAATGAAGTCAAACAGTCTTATAATTGCAAATTGAATATCACCTAGTCTTAGTAGTAATGAGTTCTTCTCAAGTGTTGAGAGGGTTCTAAGGATCTTGATATTGAGTGACCAAGACCTCATTTATGATACAATTTCAGTTTATTTGGTTTCCTTATGATCATCTTAATATTCATTTTGGGATCTTCCTTTTAATATTCTTCTTGTTATAGAGGATAATGTGTAAGGGTTACATTGCACTTAGTACATATTAAAGGCCAAATTATTTACTAGGATGCTAAATAAAAATTATGCATCTTCTAAAATTTAGTATCATCAACACTCTTGTATGAAAGTAGGGTTTTGATGTAGGAGCATCCTAGGTGCAAGCACAATCTTGCATCAACCAAAAAAAATTATTTAAGTTTTGTTTTATTTCTTTTGGTTTTGGGTTGTTGTTTCAAGAGGATTTTTAGAGACAATTTATTTAATTTAATTATATAACCTTGTAGAAGAGCCTAATGGGTATTTCTAGTTCAAATTTGGTGAATATTGGGGGAAAATTGGCTATTATGACCTCATGGGTTTTTGGTTTATTATTGAACTTTAATGTTTTTGGTGTGTTATCATCTTTTGTAAAGATTTTGTATTGAACTAGCCCATTTATAACTAATTCCAATGTATTTTCCTACATAGCTATTACTAATGGGTTTTTTCATACTTACAAGAGTTTCTTGCCCATCTTAATCTTTTGGGAATTCCACATCCCTCTAAATTTTTTGGCTTGCATGTATTCCCATGAAGATTTATGGATAAAATCAAGTGAACTAAATATTTCAAAGTTTAGTTGACTAGTTTAAATGAAAAATTCCAATGATGACTCCAATATTGTATGGTTGTAGATGAATGCAACTAAACTAGATACAAAGATGTAAAATCTAGTGTCAACATTGTTAATTTGCAGGAAAATGCTATTGAACTATTACACTAATCAAAAGGTTCAGTTCATTAACTAATGAAACTTCCACATGAAGGACAACATGATGTATGTGTGGCATCAACAAGTACATAGTGCATGGTTTTTCAAGTGAAATGAGTATTTTTGAGAACTCGATAATGAACTGAAACTTATAGAATCTCCTATTTAAATCAATTGTTTGTGAATCTTCTACTTGTAATTACATTTGTAGACTTTCATCTTGTTATTTAATTTGTGTAATTTCAGCTTGCCACTACATTTTCATTTCTATAATAATTTATTTTTTGCAATGAAAAAGATCTGATTTGATCTAACTTCTGAGCCACCAAAGGATAAAAGGGAGATTGATAAACACATGGAGGGGATGCAATGAGATGAAGGGGAAAGATGGTTCACCATTAAAGAAAGGATAATGGAGAGAGAGAAATCTCCAAATAGATGAGCTAGAGGAGGAAGTGTAGGGTTAATACCTAGTGAGAGTAGAGGCCCATGCAAAAGGGTCTATAATATTATGGCTATTGAAAGCCTTTTCAGGTGAATGTGTGAGGAAATCTAAAGCATATTATGTTCTATAAAGGATAATGATTCCTACTGAATTTGGCTCCATTTTCCAACGGACGTTCGTCGGTCATTCAACAAATATTTGTCAGAAAAGCGACAAAATGATGAAAACAATTTTGTCACTATTTTTTCATCGAAATTCTGATGACACATTAAACATCAAAATAACGATGTAGATTTGTCAGTCATCGGCATCATAAAATGACTCAAATGTTCATCGAAATATTGACAAAAAATTTGTGTATCCACCGACGAATTACAACTAAAATGCAATTGCAATGGATCTTCCGAAGCGTTGAAACAACACCAAAAGTTCGTCACCATTTTGACGAAATGGGCAAGGAGTTACGACGAAGCCTTTGTCATAGCTAAGCAACTTCATCAGACCTTTTATGTGATTCATCGGTAGCGTTCGTCGGAATTGCGATGAAATGGGAAAGGAGTTACGATGAAGCCTTCATCGCAGCTAAGCAACTTTGTCAGACCTTTTTCTGTGATTCGTCGGTGTCCTTCGTTGAAATTGCGACGAAATGGGCAAGGTATTACGATGAAGCCTTCGTCGCAACTAAGCAACTTCATCAGACCTTTTCTTTGATTCGTCGGTGGACTTCATCAAAATTGCAACGAATTGGGCAAGGAATTACAATGAAGCCTTCGTCGCAGCTATAACAACTTAGTCGGACCTTTTCGATGATTCGTCGATGGTTTTCATCGAAATTGCGATGAAACAATGTAATTTTTTTTATTAAAATTCATTGAAATGTACCATCGCAGAGACTCTTGGTGATGACCACCGAAGCCAACCCATCAGTGAGAGATCAATCATCGAAACATGGTAGAAAACTCACTCTGATAGTCCATGTCTTGCTAATGACTTCCGTCAGCAAGACAAATCCAATGTCACACCGATCTGACCTCTTCGAGAGTTTTGAACACTACTGGTTATCAACAAGACATTCTGAGGGTCTCACCGATTAAACAAGTGTCTAAGAGCAAGTAAACAAATGGAACCTATTAATTTTCTTATTTTGGGGTTCTTTAAGTCATAGAATAGATACCATCTTCTTGTGTATAATGTACTTATATTCAGATTTGAATTCAAGACCAATTGTCATTGCACATTCCATTTTACTTGCACAGAGTATTCTATAAGCAATATATTGATAATGCCAAATGATTTATGGTGTTGTACAACTCTACCTATCATCACAATTCTGTTGTTCCCCTGAGAGAGTCCTACAAAGACAAGTTTACAATACCAAGTCAAATAATATGAAAAAGACTTACTTCTATACAAATTAAATGATTATTCTCACAATGGAAATTGTCTAATTACAACAACAATTCCATGAAAGGTTATCCATGCTTCATAAGAGATGACTGATCATACATACAGACTATAAGATGCATAGAAAAAGCATTACACTTGAGAACAACCAAGGGATAACAAGGGAAGGAGTTAAGAAATGTCTGGATTGAAGAGAAAATGTGTAGGAAAAATGTTGAGCAGTGTCAAGAGAACAAAGCTTGTAGAACATATTCTTGACCTAATCAAGCTCTTGAACAACTTAAACAAAATTAAAATACTAACACATACATGAGACATGTAATGAACTTCCAATATCTGCTATCAATTTTTTTTTGTATTGAAAATAGTTTAAGGTCCATTACATATCATGAAAATGCCTATCCAGCATTAGGATCAGTACAACATCAAAGCATTTCCATAACAAGAAATATACTGTATCAATACTTTACATAGCAAGAAAGAAACCAAAAAGCACCAATTGTTTTCAAAACCAGCATAGATAATACAAATTGCTATTAACAACACCACAGGTTGCTGCTATTCAAATCAGTGTAAACAATACATAGTGTTGATTACATTCTCCTCATTGCTGACTTCTTCAAGATCAAGATTCGCCATTTTTTCTCCTTGGAGGTCCAACTGCTAGGGGCCGCGTTGTCTTTCTGGGCTTGCAGCTTCATCAATTGCTCTCTGGAGCTCATCAAATGTTTGCTGGAACAACAAGGTCTCTTCCAAGCTCAACCTATAGGTGGGTCCACTTCTCAAATCCTCTCTGGTATTGTTAGCAACACCTTCAGTTATTGACTTTAAGAAATTCTCCATTGAGATCTCCACAAGAGTTGAAACCTACAGAGCAACAGAGTAGAAAGTGAGTCTCTTGCAAGACTCAGTAAGTACCCTCTTGATACCCTTAAATTTATCATCATTTCTCTCCTTCCACAAATGCCACATGATCTCATTGGATAAGAAATACCAAAATAGCTTATAATCAAACTTGAGCTTGAAATTACAAAACAAAATATCATGCCAATTAATTTTTCCATTGCTATTCTAGACCTTCAACTTATGGTAGAATAAGTACCAAATTTCCTTAGCATAAAAACATTCAAAAAGAATATGTTTGATAGTTTCCAGAGTCCTATAGATACTGCAGATTTCAACACTTTCATGGTTAGATTTATATGGATCTATCTTTTTCATTAATACAGAGTTAGGTAAAGGAGAAATAACTATAATTGTAACACTATTCATAGTCCAGTAAATTATGTTCATAATTTGTGTTCAATGGACCTTAGTTTTATCATTATACTGCCCATCTAATACCATATTTAATCCAAGGTTCAACTATCTCAGATCTAAAGAAGCACCTTCAATTAACCATTTAAAGTACTATAAAATAAGGTAAGACTTTTACTTGAGAAAGATTGGGTACACAAGTGTAGGATTAAAGTTCTTGCAATCATCATGATTTATTGGCACACAGACACAACCTACAACATATGAAGTAATGGATGACTACAAGTCAGTGAAATGGTCCTTAATATGTGAATGGTTTGCAAATTGATTGGTAGAAAATAAGGTTACAAATAGATCTACATGAAAAATTATGAGGACAATCTACTGTAATCATCAAAATAGATGAAAAGTGCAAAGGAAAGAGCCGAGCTACATCTCTACTGCCTCAAAAAAACACATGCAAGAAACATAAAAAAAAGAACAAACCAGTTTTTGGATGAATACAAAATGGTGCCTTCAGCAAGTAATTCATATGCTTTCACACCTAACACATGACATTAAGAAGATTTTAGTCTTCCTCTGTGAAATTAACTACTTATAGAATAAACCCAAAAACCAATATTATATACCTCCATGTCTAGCCAAGGGTAGGTATAAGAGAAAAAAATTTCTTCCATGCAATTCTGAAAAATATCAATGTGTGTGTAGGTTTGTATTACTCAAAATATCATTTCATTGCCTAAGGAAAAATACCAAAGTGATGTTTTAAATTTTAATCTTCACATAGGCTCCCTTATTGCTACACATGCATATACAAGAATTATTCGAGCTCTAAACTATTCAAATATTAAGGATTTAATTAGCTATAAGATGGAAAGTTGTTGTTTAGACATAATCCATCATCTTTTACTTATCTTTATTCACTCCTAGCGCTTCAGATAGATTTGTGTAAATGAGACAGAAATGTGAATCTTTTATGACAAAGAAAATTCTTAAAAGGAGGGGGGGGGATAAAAGGGTAGGGGGCAAGAGAATGCTTGAATGTATAGAAAATTATAACATTTTGATCATTATAACAATGAAACAAATCTTAAGTTTGAAGCATTAATATCATTTACAACATTTATGATCAAGAATGAATGTAAGTAGAGAAAATTTTGCATACCTGTAGATGGTACAAAATTTTATGGTTAAGTCGAAGCCTCCCATCAACAACAAGATCCAAATATCTATGTATCTATCTCAATTAAACCCTTCAAAGCTGTCAATTTTTCCACTAACCTGTTATGCACAAAAGTCAAATTTTAGAGTTATGTCACCACTAAAAATAGAAGAAACAGAGCTTTGAAACCAAATCCACACACAATACAATGTGGTATTCATACAAAGCCATACAAACAAACTAAACTCAGAACATTGGAATGGAAACAACTTCAAATTATGATGCAGAGCATGGATTCAGGGTATAAAGAATCATTTTTCTGCCACCATAATAAAAAGTTAGCACTTTCTTTCATCTTTGCATATTTGTTTGATGCTTCAAATAATGCATTTATTATATTGAAAAGTGCATTACCTTATTGAGCTTCTCTTTGTTTTGAGAATAGTTTAATATTCTCTACTTAACAGGGCCAACCATGTGACGGTGGAAGCTCATTTGGCGCCTCCCCCCCCACATCACTTTCAATTCCCCATACCTAATCATATAATATTAATCATTCATTCATCCATTAATAACATATAACATTCATTCATTCATCCATTAATAACATATAACATTCATTAATTAACATATTCACATTCATTAATTAACATATAATATTCATTCTTTCAGTTTTTACATATTATCAAAAATATGGTTGTTATGATATGATTACAATCACTTCTTTTTTTGTTTCTTGTTTAAAGCTAAAAAAATATGAAGTGGAGTATCATTTTCTAAATCATCTATCCCCCTTTTAGTTGTTTTGCCCTCTGCTTGTGATCTTAATGTATGCCTAGTCGTCTACTCACAACGTGGACTCCATTGCAAGAGGGGTCTGCTGCAATAACAAAGAAATGTTAAACTGATATGTTTTATTATTATTGTTACAAGTATTTCATTAATTAAAAGAACATTAGAGTGGTTCTCTTTACCTGATGGGTCTGCATCATGTTCCTGAACTTCTGTTATAGACTCATGCTCAACATGTTGAACACCCTCTAAATCCTAATTTGCAGTTGAAACATGAAAGGTTACATTAATTAATACAACAATTGAAATTAAATATGTTTAAAAGAATATGAGAGTGGTCCTCTTTACCTGATGGGGCCACATCATGTTCCTGATCATGCTCAACACATTGATCATGCTCTACATGCTCTAAAGTTGAAACATGAAATGTTACATTAATTAATACACCAATTGCAATTAAATATGTTTAAATTTTTTTTAGAGTGGTCCTCTTTACCTGATGGGATCACATCATGTTCCTAATCTTCTCTATCCTAATCATGCTCAACATGTTGATCACACTCTACATGCTCTAAAGTACTAGGATGCACACCATGACCTTCATCTGCAGGTTGTGCTCCACCCTCACCAAGCTGCATTCCAATGTCATGTGCAGTATTATCATTACTTGAATGTTTAAAACAAATAGGCATGTCATTACTTTATGGTGGAAATTAATATTGAATAGATTGCACAAGTATTCAATTTTAAATAAACTTTATTGATTTTATTTACCTGCGTGTTAGATGTAGTGGAAGGTTGTGTTTTCCTAGTCAAGACTCTTAGGCGTTTAGCCACGACTCCATAGCCTTGCTGGAAGGCAATCTTCAGGTCATCTTCTGTGGGAACTCTGTTGAATTCAAAGCCCTACATTTTTGCATAAGATCATGAATTTTGCTTCTATGGTGTGATAAAACCAAAATTGTTTTCAATTTATTATTTGGATACTATATTTCATTTATTGATACTTACAATTTGTGCGGCTAATTTCATATAACCACCAGAGCCAAGTTTGTGTTGCCCGTGTTTTTCTAGTCTTTCCTTTGTTTCCTTTGATGTGTCAGACAGCCTATGAAAAGTTTGAAATACGTTAGATTATGTAAAAAGAGAGAGTAATCAGTATATAATTACATTGTTGATAGTATCACATACCTTCCTTGGCCCGATGGTGTCTTTCCTTTTTTCTTTTTAGCCTTCTCCTTTCCATCTGACACCAAGTCGTTCCACTCCCTCTCTAGAATCATGGGGGGAAGCTAGTACTTTTTGTTCTTCTCTAAATGTGACCTATATTGGTCCCTCACATACTTTAGATAGGTACCAGCTTTCTTAAAGACCTTGGTTTAGTTGAATGTTTTATCACCGAATAACACAACTAAGCAGTTAATGAGCTCATCTTTTAAATCTTGATTTTGGGCATTCCACTATGTACGTATGGTGGCCCCGAAGAGCTCCAATGTAATATCACTTAGATGTTTATAAAAAACATCATTTCCTATAAAATGATCATGGGATCAATAGTCTAAAAAGCGCAATCAATAACTAAATTTCAATTGGATTATATATAATAATAATTAAAACATTTTAAAGTACCTAGGACCTTCTCTATCTTTATGGGAACGAAATCCTTGGTCACCACAAATGTGACCGAAAATATTCCCATACTAGTAATACAGGAAGATCTAGGAAATGCTGCTAAAACATCACCAGTACTAGTGGCCTCTGCATCCCCAGGTACATGTCCTGATGCATGTTCTGGCATGTGTTCGCTACCAGAGGGTGTATTAACAAATGCCTACATGGGATGTGTTGCCGACATTTCAAACAACAATATAGGCATGGATGATGGGGTAAAATGATGTGATGTATGCATAGGAAGATCAAGATGAACACTTGTACCAAACCCTACTCCTCAGGAAGCACTTGCAGTACCCTGATCATGGCCGGGAGCATCATGAGGAGGAAAATAATCCTGTAAAAACAAAACATATTTTAGTTCATGACATAAAAGAGTACAAAATATAAAACCATGAATGAACTTATGTTATAATTAAAGACCTCATGACAACTTACTTGCAAGTTTTGTGATCTCTCAGTTAATATTTTAATCCTCTCTTATCTCATATGTTTGAGGCACTATGAATATGAACTTAACAATTTCTTCATTGCATTTTTTTGGATCTTCCTTATCATATCGAGAGGGTTTGCTGAATAAGCGATGTCATCATCACAAAATATTGATTACACCTCACTATGGATGCTCTTGTCTACTGCCGGTGCCTTTCCCCGATCAATCGACTGCAACAAGAATATTAAAAAAATTATTGAAATTAACCTAATAAACTTATGAAAAAAATATAATAATAAAACATTTTGCTCGTATCTAATTTGTACAATTACAATGAGGTAAACCTATTGGGTAGAAGTGCCTGAAGATACATCACGGTCTGTGCTTTGTGCCAGAGCCTTCTCTGTACAATCAATGTCCTGCTGTGACAAAAATTAAATATAAAAAATCATTACCGAAATGAAACCAATAGAATTACGAAAAAAAACATAAGAATAAAATGGCATATTGGAGTCATTAATTGGAGGTTGGGTAAAATGGTACATAGTACGTACCACCCCCATAGTAACTGTGTTTGTAACTAAGCGATTCAAATTGTAATTGATTAACAACTCTTCCCCTACAATTATTGATTTTATCGCACATACAAATACATGGTTTCCCTCGCGTGCCCCAAATATGCAATTGGGTTGCTTATTTGTTGACCCAGGTCGTGTACTATTTATAAACCCTGCAATATTCCTTGATACTTTTGGCCTTCCTTCAATGTACATAGCCACTCCTTTATTTTGATCCTTATCTTTTAGTTGTATATAATTTGCTGAGAGTGCATACCTATGCATACTTTGTGTATATTGAACCAGTTGCATCCAATCTTTGTAACTGTAACAGGGTCTGACATACTCCATCAATTCAATAACTTTGTCGTAATAGAACTTTATGTCATCCATGCAAAATAGGCCCAAACCATGTAATGACAATGGTGTTATGCAATATATCCGCTCGTTGATACAAAAATCAGTGTTTATTGGAGGAAGTTCCTTGGATACCCATTATTTCCATAGATGTTTGTACCTCAAGGGCACCTCGATGTCGCCTATGCTCTCATCATCATAAGAACATGACCCCCCTTCAACAAGAAAAAATTCAATGCGTTTATGGAGTTTTCTTCTAATCTTTTGACCTCTAGTTGATCTCCCTCTTTTAGACATACTACATGTCTCACTTTCCTCTTCTCTTTCTGAATTTCCCTCGCTCGAGGAAGAAAAATATGACAAATACCTATTTAGTGGTACCTGCACTCATAAGGATGTTGGATGAAGTTCTTTCATGGTGATGTGATCCCAAGGTGACATTATGATTAATCTATCATTTCATCGCTAGAATTTTATAGGTTATAAGGTAATCAAGTCTTGATAGATTGCAAGTTATTGTTACTACCGTCCAAATGTGTCCATCACAAATCAAATCTACTTAACGTTTTAACTCCCAAACTTTGTAACAAGTGTTAAATGTGACTATGTTCCACCAGTTACACAACCAAGGCCTCAAATGTATTCTCTAATTGTAACCAAAGGACTTTTTCTCTTCATTCAAGTAAATAAACTTGAAGGGAAACACCACCAAGTGGTTTATTGGACACCTACATGACCAAAAATAGCAAAAAATTTATATTTAATTTCCATATGTCTAAGTGGTTAATGGGGAGGGAGTGTGTACTAGGCCTGGTTAAGTCATCACAAGTTTAGGGTTTGGCAATAAATTCTTTTTAAGTCATCTTAAATCTTCCTATGTCTAATTGCTAGGAGACTTTTGGTATGTTTTAAGGTAGGATGATTGATGAAATAGCCTTTCTCCATGGTATCCAGGTACACATAGCAGTAGTCTTTTCTTATACAATTGGACATGATTTAAAGAACTTAGCTAAGAATTATTCATTTAACCTAAGGTTTTCTCATAATGCCATCATTGGAAAAGTATGATCAAATTCTTCTATTATGAAGAATTGGTCTATGTGCCTCTAGTAATCACTATAAATGTTTGTAAGGATAAAATGACTAATTGCATCAGGTAGGAGAGAATCAACTTTGAGTTCTTCAAAGATTATATTCCTCTATTCATAATTTTTAAGGGTTGTGTGTGGAGGAGGTTATCACTACCAAGAAGGGAGGAGACCTTTCCTTGTATTCTTTTATAATTTTCATTATTCTTATTTATTTTACACTTACATTTACAAATACACATACATATGCATTTACTGTTTTCATTTATTTCTCATGTAGTTTAATAGTTTGATCGATTTCATATTATATGTATTGAAGACTTTAGAATTTCAATTACATTAATTTATGGATATGTTGTATCTATAACACTACAAAACCATATGCTCTTTGCATTTACACTTGCATTTAGAAATACACATTTATATACATAGATATAGATTTCTTTAATGATATGTTGCATTTATTGTTCTAGGAGAGCATCCAGTAATTGCATTTACATTTACATTTAAAAATACATATACATACATACATACATATATTTGTGTGTGTGTGTGTATGTATATCATTTATATTTAGTGTTCAGAAACAACCCATTAGGTCTGCACATGGATGAAAATTCATAAAATCAGATCTCCCATACATGTTTTGTTGAAACCTAGACTTGAACCTCTCATTTCACATGCTTTTCTTCATAAAACTATTGAGGACAACAACTATACCTTCTTTATTTCTGATCCTATGCCCTATTCATGCATCCTACAATTACAACAATATCCATGGGGCCTCTTACACAAGATACAGTAATCACAAAAATTTTAAGATCCCCTTTATATCATGTTTCAACTACAAAACCCTCAAAAATAGGGTAACTCAGATAATGATTTGTTGGCGAGCTGTATGGACAAAATCATTAGCACCAGCTCATTCTTGGAGTCTTTTGAAAGAGAAGCGAATCAAATGGCATTTAAGTACAAATATTATAGTGTCAAGGTGAATGAGGTGATCAATTTTGATTGGCCAGCTAATGAATAGTACCAAAAATGGGAAAACGTATATTTAACTGAGGAAGAGTGAAAAGGAGTAGGCTGCTAATGATTAACAAATCAGTTATTGCAGTTACAATAGATTCTTGTTTTGTTTTTTGGTGACAGTCTAGGCATGGAATTCTTGAAGTTTTTTGTTGCTGCATCAACCATTCTCAGCGAGCACGATGAACAAGAAGATTCTCTAGGGAGATTGTTGTAACAAAATTTTGGAATATCACAAGGCGGTCCAATTGGCTGGTGACACGTGTGCTTTCTGGCTCGATGCTTGTTTGCTCCTTCTTTTTCTATAAGAAGGATTTCAAGGCCAGAAGTACGGGTTATCAAGTTAGATATTTTTGGTTGAGTCTAGATGAAGTTGCAGAGCAAATTGTAAAGTCTGGTGGTTTTAGGGAAAATGCAATTTAGGTTTTGAGTCATTCTATAGTAGGTTTTGAATTCATGGGGATTTGATGTTTTATGATAGTATTGGCATTTGAATTGATATGATTAATTCAAACTCATGTCTCTCCATTGTACAAGCATATTTGAATTTTGAATAAAATGATCAAGGGTTGTTTCGTTCATCTCACTATTGTGGTGTGTATGATTCTTGTGTTAGGTTTAATTCAAGGAATTAATTAAAATGCTTGAATGGGATTGTACGTGGATATGTTATGTATAAGGATTTGATAAGTAGTATTGGGTTAGAATACATATTGATAAGATTGTAAAGCAATGTTATCAATGATCTTATATGTTATGTGTTAAATCTGTCATAAACCCTTAGATGCTTATAAATTTGACTCCTCTAATGGATATATGGCACTGATCTAAGTTGTATTTATTTGTATGGTTTAGTATTTGTTTTCCTTTACCTAGAGCTTGCTACAAATTGGAAATCAATGACTATCTTATATTGTGAAATGTTGTTGTAGTTATCTCATGCTCCAAATAGTTGATATTATTGATAAACAACCGATTATATTCAGTATTATCCTATTATGTTGAGATATTAAATGAGATTATCTATTGTTGTTAATGTTGTTTATGATGATGGTGTAGAGGTTGTAAATGCATTAAGGGATCACCCTCTTGGGTCTTGCAGAGCCCAAATTGTAGGAGGTCTTTCAAATCCTTGTTAGTTGGTCTAGGTCCTTCGAGCTTCCCTTTATTGGAATTGGCAATTCCATAGGTAGATTAGAAGATCAACCTGCTTACCATAAAAACAACCAACACCTTGCATATGTTTGTGGTGGAGGTATTAAAGAAGAATTGTATGCCTCTATTTCCATTCATTAGATCTACCTTAGCCTAGCATATACTTGGGCTAAGTCTACAATTACTTTAGACTCATGTGATGAAGGCTATGTGTGATGAAATCCTAGACCTCAACCAAGATGTGGGTAGATTATGGGAGTTTTTCCAAGACCTGAGGCTGGTGATAAAAATGTGAAAGACTAAGCTATTTTATTTTTTCTGTCTTATCTTATACCATTTTAGGAGAATGGGGGTGCCAATGTATGAGAAGATCTTTGGAAACTAGGCATGAAAATTGAAGGTTAAAGAGAATGGGGTGCCAAACTTACAGTACTCATTGCCCCTTGGTGGTGGATTTTCTGTGAGTGCCCTCAACCTCGTCCTCGGCACTGGTATTGACCTTGTTTTCACTCCTCCAAACTCTTCCTCGGCGCTGATATTGACCTTGTTTTCACTCCTCCAAACTCTTCCTCAGCGTTGGTATTGACCTTGTTTTAACTCCAAGCTCTTCCTCGATGCTAG